>JABBOT010000006.1:12029853-12172305 GCA_016165875.1 Acanthopleura granulata
TGACCACCTCAGTTTGGCTGATCTACAGGCTGCCGTGCGCAATCTACCGAAACTGTCTGGGAGCAGATGCACGGGAAAGGCGCTTGACCTCGCCAAAACAATGTTCGACTGTAGCAAAGGTAGCACAGTTTTAATACTTGTTCATGCACACATTTTTTCATCGAATGGGTTCATATTGAATCACATCGGAATTAAGCGCGGGACATACCTCAGAGATAACGTACATGACGGTCAATAGCTGGCATACCGAGGTGCAGGTTTAACCTGGGCCTTAAACCGGAATATCTTTGGTCAAGGGGCCTTGGGGACAACATTAAGCGGTCAAAGAAGCTTGTATGGCTGCTTGCACAGTCTCATGTTAATTCAAGATTGCTTGTCTTCCAAACCAGTATAGCGTGCACGTGGTAGCGTTCGCCAGTATATTGCCAAACATTGGTCATTTGATAAAGGCATGCACTCTTTTTACTTCACCTACAAACGTAGGCTGTGCCGATGTAGTATGAGTAAAAGCTGCAGGAGTATGACATTAAACAACAGCAGCAACAAGAACAAAAATAATTTTTATGTATTTATATTTCTGATTGGTGTTTTGCACCGTGCTCAAGAACATTTCTGCTTTGAGCCAGCTTTGTGCCGGCTTTGTGGTGGGAGAAAACGGGACAGAGCACGGGGTAAACCCACTACCATCCGTAGGATGTTGGCTGACCATGTACGGCGGGTGTGGAAGCAAGCCTGAGCTGGGCTTAGGTCATACCGGGGATACAATATAAGAGTTTCGAGAAAAATGGTTCAGTAAATCAGGCCAATATTCAACTGGGGTAAACTCAGCCTCGACACAGTCCATATGTACCTCCTTCACATCTAAATCTCTATGTGTCATAGGAGAGGCGATTTTTTTCATTCTATGCGTGACTTTGAGTATGTCTGGAGTCAACAAAGAAGATTTGATGTAACAATGGCTAGATTTGTATGATCAGCATACGACGTGATGCATGTTGGCTGTGGTGATATTGAGGTCTATCGATTTCAAGGTAACAGAAGAGATCACAGAGCTCTCTGTTTGCAAATCTGATGTAATCAGAGATATTCTGTATTACAGTGACAACTGTTTTAATCAGCTTTGGTGATGCTTATTTCACAGTTATCGTTAGCAATTTATAAATTGCTTACATTTCTCCCTCGGAAAAATTGTTCATGTTTTAGGGTTAGCGGCATGCATATTGACTCCCAGGTCCTACAACGATCGCATTGGCAAGACGCTGCACTAGCGCGCTTATCCCCTTTGCCTCGGAAGCCTCTTAAAAATAATAATAGTAAAAAATGATATAAATAATAACAATAACTATAATACCAATATTAAAAATAACGATCATGACAATGATAATGATGAAGGAAGTAATAAATCAAATAATTAAACGTACAACAGCCTGATACACACGTACCGAGTCAAAGGTTCAGTCCCAGCTCTGAGTGGTTTGGCTCTGGTTTGAGGAAGCTTGGCAGGCAAATCGGTAAAACGCGGGGGCTAGGCTATTGGAACATTGATGTTCCCCTCAGAATTAAAAAAATCTGACCGTCATTGTATTAATTACATTCCAATCTTCTTTGATCCCTTGTTAAACCTTTCAGGAGCTCGTTCAGACCTTGTATCCGAAAAGGAGGTGGTACTATTGACTGACGGGAAAAGTAACTGCGGCCCGAACCCCATCGACTCGGCTCTGGCTCTGAGAAACATCAAAACACCGCCTCTGCTGCTGTTTGTGTTCGCTATTGGCAACTACAACGCAGCCAACCTACTGGAAATGGAATCCATGGCGTCTACACCGACATCTAACCATCTATTCCACTTCTCCACCTTTTTCGAGTTTCGGGACGTCGTGAATTTCATTTCGTCCTCCCCGCTGCCGTGTGCGCCCATCGAAATCGGCCGTTAACCCATCCAGGTCACTATGCATAACTCTATACTGCGCCTGCGCACGCTCCTCTTCGACAAGTCCTGTCGTTAGTACGATTTCTGCGTTTGCACTCTATACTTACACGCTGTTAACTTGATTTGTATCTAGACAAAAAATGTTTCCCATGATTCTTCGTTATCGCCTTTTAGTAACATGGCTGCAGTGGTCATTCATACCACGTGTGTAATCAGATACAAATTGTCACACAACGAAGTGACACTCTTCACTCTATTGTGTGTGTATACTTCTGCTATTACTTAATGGGGTTTAAAGTCTGCCAGACCATCGACAGCGAGAAGAATATATTAATAAATGGGAAGTATGCAAAGAAACCTTATCTTGTACATTTTGTTGTTCCCTATTTATGCTGAAAAGTATTTAATGAGTTAGTTACTTAGTTATTTGGCTGTTACTGAAGGCCACACTGAAGCATTTCTTCCACATGCAATAATGTTCGTCTTTACTTGGAAGGAGTGCGCAGTTAATACATGTTGTAAACAATCTCAGTCTGGGTAATGTAGACACGAACACATGTTAATAAGGAAGGTTTGTCTGATTATTAATCCAATTTTGTAAACATGTGAGACGAAATGAGAGGGATTGCGTTACTTTTGAAACATTCCCTTACACTCACAAAAGCAATCTGTTACATTTAACACAACACTATGTTTCCTAAGTGATGCTAGACTCGATTCATTTATTGGAACATTAAACATGATTGAGAAGACAATGGCCGATTAGATCAACAGAACAATTGTGTTAAAATCAGCTGATAAAATCTATCATAAATAACCCTAGGGTTTGCACCAATAACATAATCTTCTCAAAACACACCATTCTTTCAGCTTAACCCGAGTATTTCAGTTTTAGCCTCATTAACGGTTATGTTTTATTCTAACGGATGCATGTATGCACATAGGCCTATGCATGCTTGAGTTTAACGTGGAACTCAACAATTTTTCAGACATATGACGACAAGAAGTGCTAAGGATGAATATATATTGTATCTTCCTGTGGAAGGGCGAGTCCATCCTTCAAAAGTGCTTCCGCCACTGGAAAGTCACCAGACATGACACCCCTACCCAGTCAGATTACAACCGGTTCTGTTTCCTTGCTCTAATCTCTCAGTAGTGAGAGTCTAGCGTGTTAACAAAAAGTAGGCTACTATTTTTAAAGTCTTTACGATGACTCGACATGAGCTTGATCCCAGATATCCCGACCACGACGAGGACGCTGTAACCTAGAAGCCACCGAGGCCCTCAAAATTATAACTTGATCGCCGAAGGCGGTCAGTAACATGATCAAAGTGGTCGGAAGTATAGATACTTCTTGCCATAGCCTTTCACAGGAGGAACTTTATTTCTGAATGGATAACTTTCTCTTCTTACATTCAAATTGTTAAAGATGGCCTACAATGTACCTGGTCAAAGCATAGAATTCACTGAAAGGCCAGAGCATGAGGAAAGCCTTAACCCAATGGACTCATCAATTAAAAAACTTTCAGGCAACGATGTGATTGAAACCAACTTGCATGTAAGATTTATTTACTTCGTTTGATTGGTATTTTACGCTGTAATCATTATTTCACGTACATGACGGCGACCAGTATTACGGTAGGAGCAAAGCGGAGAAAATAAACTGTGCAAATGTATCTGTTTTTCTGCCTAAGAAAATCATCAATTTATTTATTGATTTATGTATTTTTTTTGATTGGTGTTTTACGCCGCAGTAAACAACATGTAACTTATACGACGGAAGGCAGCATTATGGTGAGAGGAAACCGGGCAGAGCCCGGCGGAATGCCACGACCATCCGGTGGTTGCTGGCAGACTTTCCCACGGCCGGGGAGGATGCCAGCATGAGCTGGAATTGAACTCACGGCGACCGCATTGATGGGAGGCTTCTGGGTCATTGCGCTGCGCTAGCGCGCTAACCAACTGAAAGGCGGCTAACAGAGCTATACTTAAAGCAGTGGAATGAACTGTGAGAAAAGGGGACATATCTCCAGTAGCTAGTATATGCTGTCACATTTGCAACAAAATATTACTTAAACTGTCAGCCTGTTTGATAAAGTGAGGGTTTTAATGTACATCCAGAAAAAACAGCTCTCATGCCACCCCATGAAGTGTTTCTTTGCTGTGGGTTGCGCTCAATGCCGGCAATTTGACGGATAAATTAATCCACGAAAAGCCATGTAAGTTCAAGTTGCGTGTCAAATGTTTTGAGGAGTTCCCTCCCTTGAAGCAGTCAGGTTGTTCATGTGACGGGCCTTCATATTTCCCAAGGTCATGTAATGGTCTTTGTGAAGCAAGCGGCGAGCTATATTACAGTTTGCGCTGTATGAAAATAAGGGCCGCTTTCACGCTTTAATAAACTTACCGAGTAAAGAAGTGACAAAAAATGGTGGACCAAAACATTAGTGTATTGGCGAAAATATGATTAACTATAGCTCATATATCTGGTGAGGATATGAAATACGCACATCTGATAGTCATCAATAAATACATAGCGCCATGGTCGTGACGAACGTGACGGGCGTGACGTGACCAAAGTGAGACTAATCATCCGGCATAAAAGAGGAAACATGCAAAACAACATCCAACCTACAAAACACGTGCACGTGAGTTAGAGAAGGTGTACTAGACAACTTTTCAACAGCCATTATATTCGGGGCCACAGAAACGCCCTTCTGATTCAGGCCACGTCTCGTGATTGCAAGCTATTGGATACCTCTAGACCAATCCAAAATCATTTCTACTCACTAGTAGCTTGTTTTTCCTAAAGTACACAATGCATTGCATTAAATAGAAGTTTTCAATATTTTAATCACAAACAAATATCCGTCGAATGCGATATTGTGCGCCGGCTATTCTGACAACCGGATTTTATTTTATTTTTTCTTTAACATTGACCTCTTGGTAGAGTTTAAAGTTGACAAGCCATAGATGTTATGGTCTTTGTGAAGCAAGCGGCTTGCTATGTTACAGTTTGCGCCGTTTTCACGCTTTAATAAACTTACCGAGTAAAGAAGTGACAAAAAATGGTGGACCAAAACATTAGTATATTGGCGAAAATATATGTTTAAGTGTATCTCATATAGCTGGTGAGGATATTAAACATGCACATCTGATAGTCATCAATAAATATATAACGCCATGGTCGGGACAAAGGTGACGGACGTGATGTGTCCAAAGTGTGACTAATCATCCGGCATGAAAGAGGAACCATGCAAAACAACATCCAATCTACAAAACACGTGCACTGAGCCACAGAAGGCGTACTCGACAACTTTTCAGCAGCCATTATATTCGGGGCCACAGGAACGGCTTTCTGATTCAGGTCACGTCTCGTGAGCAGGAACTCTTATCATTGCAAGTTTCTGGATACCTCTAGACCAATCAAAAATCTTTTCTACTCACTAGTAACTTGTTTTTCCTAAAGTACACAATGCATTGCATTAAACAGAAGTTTTCAATATTTTAATCACAAAAGAATATCCGTCGAATGCGATATTGTGCGCCAGCGATAAAGAATCCCCAAATGCTCCAGTCATGCCGTTTCAATCCTGTTACCGCTCGGACTGAGGTAGGTGTTTGCGATCAGGAATCACGTCTCTTGAGAACGGGTTTTTATTTCATTTTTTCTTTAATATTGAGCTCTTGGTGGAGTTTAAAGTTGACAAGCCATAGATGTTTTTAGTATTTTGTGCGAAATAACACTCTTGTCCCTGTCTGTAGCTATTCAGCTGTTATAGTCATATATACTACCATTATCGAGTAGTAAAATGGACCGAGTAGGAATCGAAGGCAATAACATCTGGCTTGCCTCACATGTTACATTCATGCATGTAACCGGGTAATTATAGATTTATGCAACTGTGTGCAATACTTGCCTTCATACTGAAGGGTGCTGGGACTTTGATTGGACAGTACTGTTTCCTTCCTAGGGTTGCTTCCCACCCTTTTGACATTACCGCCCTGACAAAAAGCCATGTCCCTGACACATGTATATGTAAAGGCTTCACGTACCTACCCTAATTGTTCGGAAGGGTACAAGTATACTTATTGCATGCTAGTGGAAAAAATGTAAAAAAAAGTAATCAAATAGTAATCAAAGATAATCACAATCTATGAAGCTATTTACATTTGGGATTTGATTTTCCGAGATTTTGTAACACATTTGTGAAAGGAAAATGTTCTGGCCCCTAGGAATACTTGCAATAATACAAGGCGTAAGGGTCTTGATTTGTAGGCGACTAATTGGTGAATGAATATTGTTATATTGTGCTACGTGAAAGGAAAAAAAATAACGATACAACGTATATTACATTGGGTATAAGCTATCTGTCCATTCGGATCTAACCAATCAAATGCAGAAATTTGGGACACGACTAATGAGCACATACGAAGTCACTTTTCATGGGATCTCCTTACATGGAAGACACAAAATGGCCTTGTAAAATGACAGAGTTTCTGTCCGATCAAAAGCTGCTGCTTTGATTTCAATTCCAGGTGTTTTTTAGTTCTTGAAAACTCCTTGAAAACATGAAACGTGGTGTAGTCACTGTGTTGTCCGTGTGGCTACTTGCTCTCATGGTTACAGAAGTAGCTCAGATGGATGCAGTCCTACAGCCTAACATCGGAGGCCTACCACGAACCACGAGAGTTCCGTTTGACTTCTGGGGCAGGCTGAAGATGGATTGCGGGGTGTCCATCTGGGGTCCGTGGGGCACAACCAATAGCAACGGTTACCGGACCCGCACCCGTACCATCATAAGGCACCCACAAAATGGCGGAGCTCGTTGTCCTCCTCTCACCCAAACTGACTATGGTAAAAATAATGCACCTTGACTTCTTTAACCGCCCATGTTTACATTTGGTAAAGTTGATTTTTCCCTTTTCACATTTTCCAACATCCGGTGTGAGAAAGAGGTGATAAATAACCGGGTAATAAATGGGAGAAATGCGGATTTTCGGAGAATTTCATTCTAAAGTTTATAGAGGATAGTGCAAAGAAACAACTGTGGCTACATTCTGATTCCATTCCCAAAAAGACACACTGACCTAACAGCTTCAATTTTCGTCACATTAACGGTGAAGGTTTATTGGAGGCTTATGCCGCCTGGCCTATGTTCGCTTTTTATCATGTAGATTTCGATCTGAGCAAAAAACGTGATAACGATTGCCCCAGAATAGCTATATGCATCATATCACTTCAAAGCTAAAAATTTTATTCTATAAGCTATGTGTGCGATTTGGATTGCAGATGAATGCTTTAAAACTTTCACGCCATATGCGCCGAGTCGAGTTTATCGACAGAAACGCCAGTTGGGCACCAGTAAACCACGTGACTTCCTCTTCATCTTGGACATGAGTGGCAGCATTAGCAGTGAAGAGTACACCTTGCAAAAAGAGAACATCGCCATACTGATCGGTGAGATTTGTGGAACGATCGGCCCCGCACCCACCAACAACAGAGCAGCTGTGATCACGTACTCTACCGACCCCGTGATGAATTTTGACTTCGATGACTACCTCAATTTGGCTGATCTGCAGGCTGCCGTGCGCAATCTACCAAAACTGTCTGGGAGCAGATGCACGGGAAAGGCGCTTGACCTCGCCAAAACAATGTTCGACTGTAGCAAAGGTAGCACAGTTTTAATACTTGTTCATGCACACATTTTTTCATCGAATGATTTCATATTGAATCACATCGGAATAAAACGCGGAACATACCTCAGTGATGACGTACGTGACGGCCAGTTGCTGGCATAACGAGGTGCTGGCTTAATGTCGGCCTTAAACCGGGATATCTTTGGTCAAGGGGCCTTGGCGACCATACTTAGCGGTCAAAGTAGCTTGTATGGCTGCTTGCACAGTCTCATGTTATTTCAATATCGCTTGTCTTCCAAACCAGGATAGCGTGCACATTTGCACGTCAGGTGGTAGCGTTCGTCAGTATATTGCCAAACATTGGTCATATGATAAAGGCATGCACTCTTTTTACTTCACCCACAAACGTAGGTTGTGCCGAAGCAGTATGAGTAAAAGCTGCAGGAGTATGGCATTATACAACAGCAGGAACAAGAACAAAAATATTATTTATATATTTATATTTTTGATTGGTGTTTTACGCTGTGATCAAGAGGATATCGGCCTTGTGCCAGCGTTGTGCCGGCTTTGTGGTCGGAGAAAATTGGACAGAGCACGGGGTAAACCCACTACCATCCGCAAGATGTTGGCTGACCATGTACGACGGGTGTGGAAGCAAGCATGAGCTGGGCTTAGGTCTTACCGGGGATACAGTATAAGAGTTTCGAGAAAAATGGTTCAGTAAATCAGTTCAGTAAATCTGGGGTAAACTTAGCCTCGACACAGTCCATATGTACCTCCTACACATCTAAATCTCTATGTGTCATAGGAGTGGCGATTTTTTTCATTCTATGCGTGACTTTGAGTATGTCTGGAGTCAACAAAGAAGATTTGATGTAGAAATGGCTAGATTTGTATGATCAGCATACGACGTGATGCATGTTGGCTGTGGTGATATTGAGGTCTATCGATTTCAAGGTAACAGAAGAGATCACAGAGCTGTCTGTTTGCAAATCTGATGTAATCAGAGATATTCTGTATTACAGTGGCAACTGTTTTAATCAGCTTTGGTGATGCTTATTTCACAGTTATCGTTAGCAATTTATAAATTGCTTACATTTCTCCCTCGGAAAAATTGTTCATGTTTTAGGGTTAGCGGCATGCATATTGACTCCCAGGTCCTACAACGATCGCATTGGTAAGACGCTGCACTAGCGCGCTTATCCCCTTTGCCTCGGAAGCCTCTTAAAAATAATAATAGTAAAAAATGATATAAATAATAACAATAACTATAATACCAATATTAAAAATAACGATCATGGCAATGATAATGATGAAGGAAGTAATAAATCAAATAATTAAACGTACAACAGCCTGATACACACGTAAGGAGTCAAAGGTTCAATCCCAGCTCTGAGTGGTTTGGCTCTGGTTTGAGGAAGCTTGGCAGGCAAATCGGTAAAACGCGGGGGCTAGGTTATTGGAACATTGATGTTCCCCTCAGAATTAAAAAAATCTGACCGTCATTGTATTAATTACATTCCAATCTTCTTTGATCTCTTGTTAAACCTTTCAGGAGCTCGTTCAGACCTTGTATCCGAAAAGGAGGTGGTACTCTTGACTGGCGGTGAAAGTAACTGTGGCCCGAACCCCATCGACTCGGCTCTGGCTCTGAGAAACATCAAAACACCGCCTCTGCTGCTGTTTGTGTTCGCTCTTGGCAACTACAACGCAGCCAGCCTACTGGAAATGGAATCCATGGCGTCTATGCCGACATCTAACCATCTGTTCCACTTCTCCACCTTTATCGAGTTTCGGGAGGTCGTGAATTTCATTTCGTCCTCCCCGCTGCCGTGTGCGCCCATCGAAATCGGCCGTTAACCCATCCAGGTCACTATGCATAACTCTATACTGCGCCTGCGCACGCTCCTCTTCGACAAGTCCTGTCGTTAGTACGATTTCTGCGTTTGCACTCTATACTTACACGCTGTTAACTTGATTTGTATCTAGACAAAAAATGTTTCCCATGATTCTTCGTTATCGCCTTTTAGTAACATGGCTGCAGTGGTCATTCATACCACGTGTGTAATCAGATACAAATTGTCACACAACGAAGTGACACTCTTCACTCTATTGTGTGTGTATACTTCTGCTATTACTTAATGGGGTTTAAAGTCTGCCAGACCATCGACAGCGAGAAGAATATATTAATAAATGGGAAGTATGCAAAGAAACCTTATCTTGTACATTTTGTTGTTCCCTATTTATGCTGAAAAGTATTTAATGAGTTAGTTACTTAGTTATTTGGCAGTTACTGAAGGCCACACTCAAGCATTTCTTCCACATGCAATAATGTTCGTCTTTACTTGGAAGGAGTGCACAGTTAATACATGTTGTGAACAATCTCAGTCTGGGTAATGTAGACACGAACACATGTTAATAAGGAAGGTTTGTCTGATTATTAATCCAATTTTGTAAACATGTGAGACGAAATGAGAGGGATTGCGTTACTTTTGAAACATTCCCTTACACTCACAAAAGCAATCTGTTACATTTAACACAACACTATGTTTCCTAAGTGATGCTAGACTCGATTCATTTATTGGAACATTAAACATGATTGAGAAGACAATGGCCGATTAGATCAACAGAACAATTGTGTTAAAATCAGCTGATAAAATCTATCATAAATAACCCTAGGGTTTGCACCAATAACATAATCTTCTCAAAACACACCATTCTTTCAGCTTAACCCGAGTATTTCAGTTTTAGCCTCATTAACGGTTATGTTTTATTCTAACGGATGCATGTATGCACATAGGCCTATACATGCTTGAGTTTAACGTGGAACTCAACAATTTTTCAGACATATGACGACAAGAAGTGCTAAGGATGAATATATATTGTATCTTCCTGTGGAAGGGCGAGTCCATCCTTCAAAAGTGCTTCCGCCACTGGAAAGTCACCAGACATGACACCCCTACCCAGTCAGATTACAACCGGTTCTGTTTCCTTGCTCTAATCTCTCAGTAGTGAGCGTCTAGCGTGTTAACAAAAAGTAGGCTACTATTTTTAAAGTCTTTACGATGACTCGACATGAGCTTGATCCCAGATATCCCGACCTCGACGAGGACGCTCTAACCTAGAAGCCACCGAGGCCCTCAAAATTATAACGTGATCGCCGAAGGCGGTCAGTAACATGATCAAAGTGGTCGGAAGTATAGATACTTCTTGCCATAGCCTTTCACAGGAGGAACTTTATTTCTGAATGGATAACTTTCTCTTCATACATTCAAATTGTTAAAGATGGCCTACAATGTACCTGGTCAAAGCATAGAATTCACTGAAAGGCCAGAGCTACTTCCTGCGATAGCATTTTACATGTGAAACGCGTGGGAACTCCTTACATGAAAAAAAGAAAATGGCCTTCTAAATTGACAGAGTTTCTCTCTGAGCAAAAGCTAATGCCTCCATTCTGGTGTCGTCAGTGTGTTGTCCGTGTGGCTATTTGCTCTCATGGTTGCAGAAGTAGCTCATGATTATGCAGTCCTAAAGCCTACCAGTGGACACCTACCACGAACTACTAGGGCTCGATCGACGGTTGTTAACTGTGACACAGCACGGTTGACTGTGACAAACGCTCCAAAAAAGTGGTGCTTTTCTTCTACGTCAATGGCTTGATCCAAGTCAAACGCAATAACACATTTTTATTAGCTGTTTAGACATGTATCTCGACATGGTTAAAATATGAAATGTCCTATACGGCTGTTGAATTGAGCCACGGCGAAAAAAAATCGTCCACTTCTATACACATGATCCCTGTGGAACATTTAAAACATCTCCTGATAGGACGCAGTACGGTGTATAGGTCGGCAGATTTAGAGGCCAAGTCTTAAAACCTTGGTTAAAGAATCTGCTGCTGAACAAAGGATACCCGAGGCGTGGTCCTTTTGTATTGTTATCATGTGATTGTTTGACACTTAACTGGGATGGCAGTATCTGGGTAATCCTAGACCAGTCCCACTATAATGCTGGCCGCCGTCGTACAAGTGAAATATTGTTGAGTATGGCGTAAAACGTCCACTAAATAAATAAACAAAGCATGGTGCTCTGGTTGGTGATAGGATACAATGCTTTATTTCACCTCCCTAAGCCTGGCTTGTGAAACTGCAAGCTTCAGAGGCACATAAAGGGCTTATTTTAAGATGATACTTCTGATGATAAGAAATTAACCATACTTCCCAAGAAAATTTGTGTTTTGAGTTTTATGCACATTGAAATCTTTTTATCGGGTATATATAAATTTAGAGGGGCTAAATTTTGGAAGTATCTACAACTTCGACCGTTCAAAAGAAAAAAACAAACAAAAAAAACAAAAAACAAAAACAAACAAAAAAACAAACAATATACAAAAAACAAAAGACAAAAAACAAACAATCGGCTTCGAAATACACGTGACCACCATACAGGAGTTAAAAATTCATGTTTGGATATCTTCTGTTTCAGTCAATTTCGGGGTGGGCCGATTTCTATTTACAGAAACCAATAGGTTAACACCGAACCATCTCAACAAGTATATATGAAAGTGTAATGTACGCTCATGTGTTGCATTACCTGTAAGACATAGGCGCGTGGTGTGTATTTCCTGCCGCGGGTGGCTGAGTGGTTAGTGTGTTGGGGCAACATAAACGATGACCAAGGAGCCCAAAGAACGGATCAATGTGGTGGTTGTGAACTCAAGCCTTGCTGGTTTTCTCTCCTGTCGTACGTGGGAAGAGAAGATCTGCCATGCAGTAACTATCGGGTGGTTGTAAGTTTCCCCCAGCCTCTGTCCAATTTCCTCCCACTCACCATATATTATGCTGGCCGTCGTTGTGTATATTCTTGATTGTGGCCCAAAACACCAATGAAAGAATTAAACAAAAGTGCAACCATATTAATTAATAAATGAATGACTTTTTTTTTACTTTATTATTGTGTAATGCCATACTCAAAATTGTTCACTGATACGAAGGCAATAACTTTTATGAGTTCCTAAATGTACTATCCGGAAAGTGCAACCATATTAATTAATAAATGAATGACTTTTTTTTACTTTATTATTGTGTAATGCCATACTCAAAATTGTTCACTGATACGAAGGCAATAACTTTTATGAGTTCCTAAATGTACTATCAGGAACACTTTTACCGGAATTCCAGAAAATACATAATACAGCGTTAACGGCTTTATGACCCGGCTGTGTATTTGATTACATGACGGCACTAAACGGATAACGCCCCCATGTTTTAATTTATCCCTCCCCCATCCACAGAAGTAGAACTTAATTTTAAAAACAAAAAATGAGTTTTTTGATCGCTTTCCTTCCAGTTGGCGTAAATGGAAGTGGGGAGGAAGGGCAGATTTAACACTATGCATACTATATTTATTGAATTTTCAGTGAAAATCAGCCAGATTTCAAAATCTAACATATTAAATAATTTGTGAATTAATTAACTTTGTACATTTTCAGTCAGTTAAAACCGGCTGCTGTACAGATTTTCTTCATTGTTTATATACGTACATAGGCCTAGCAATTCAAAGTTTCTGTATCCATATGCTGAAACTGTCAGAAATATTACATCGGGAAAACTGTGTATTCATGAAGAAATCGGAGCCTCTAGACATCAGATCATTACGGCTAAATTGCAGATCTTGCCGGTAACAAAACACATTGCATCTTGGGTCCATAATCTGCTGAGATCCACACTGCATGCCAGTGTTGTGACTAAAACTGAAACCGAAGGGGATTAAAGAGTTATTCCTTATTATTATTATTCAGTTCAAATCTGAACTTAACCGTGAAAATAATGGTCGATAATCCTTCAGCACTTTTCGACACTATAGCGGTAGTAGGCGTACTTTAATCAAAACTATGATAATTGGATTAAAATTAAACAAAAATCTCTGACCAGGCGTCAAGGTGGGAACAAATTTTAGCAGGAGCTAAGACAACAGAGCTGAGTTTGTCATACTTATCCTCTCGTGTAAAAAAGATACATACACATATTATCAATTATAAAATATACATATACATAAAAGACACATGATATCAACATTAGTTTCCTTGGTGAGAACGTGAGCTGGAAACTGCGCAGTTGGAGCATAGCGCTGAGAGTGAACATTTAAGCTAAACATCAGTATATTAGCCCTGAAACCCTGGTGTGCTTTTGTTCCCACTTGCTGGCACGCCTAATCCCTGGTTCCACCATGTTATGTTCCTATCTTCGAACTGCATTCCCCACAAGGCGGGTGTTTTCGTTTTTAAATATCCTATTCAGCGTCACTGACCAGGTGTACATTACCATCGTGTTTCCCGATTCTGGCGAACTCAAACAATAAGATTGTGATGCCCTGGAACCTGGATGACACAATGCTTCGCGTGTATGCTTGACCTTTCCAATCAAAACATGTACAGTATGGCTACGCGTGTTGTTCACGGTCGTCTAATCGGGTGTATAGGCGAAATCCATATATCAGTGCGAGAGTTCAAAGAATAGAGAACATTAAACCAAATGTATACATGTATCGATAAAGAATCCCATTTAAAGTTCAAAAGACGTGAGTTTTTATTTTTGTGATGAAGGATAACGGAGATACGGCATCACAATAGCACCCACATTGGGAAAATCGAACGAGCCGCCATGCTATCAATTTTAACAAATCAAGGGCGGATATTTCTACAACCCGAGAAGTTAGGTATCAGTTTCCTCCGTGACGTCAGCCGTTCCTCGTTCACCATTTTACTATGTACACGTAGTATTACGTTAGCTGTTTTCCTTCTGATATACCTGTATATATAAACAGAAATTTGAAAAATAGCATCCCCGTATACAACTACATTATGCAAATAAGAACATCATGCAGATACATCTTACAAATAAGGACAGCATGCCGATACATCATGCAAATAAGAACACCACACAGATATATCATGCAAATAAGAACATCATACAGATACATCATGTAAATGAGAACACCACACAGACACATCATGAAAATAAGAACATCATGCAGATACATCATGCAAATAAAAACATCATGCAGATACATCATGCAAATAAGAACATCATGCAGATTCAGCATGCAAATAAGAACATTTTACAGATGTATTAGGCAAATAAGAACATCATACGGTTTTCAATTACACGTTAATATCTAATACATTTGCTAAAATATAATTATGTAAAGTTTGAAGGAATATATTTCTTGGCCTTAGTATCGGCTTTATTACACAACGGTATCTACGTAAGCCTATTTTGCTATCTCTTTCTATTTATTAGTTTATTTGATCGTTGTTTAACGCCGTACTCAAGAATATTTCCCTTATTCGATGGCAGCCAGCAACATGTTGGGAGGAAATCGGGCAGAGCCAGGAGAAACCCACGACCATCCGCAAGTTGCTGGCAGACTTTATCACGTACGACCGGATAGGAAGACAGCATGAGCTGGACTTGAACCCAGCGATCGCATTTGTGAGAGGCACTGGGTCACTGGCGTGCTAACCGACTGAGCCACGTAGACGTCATCTGTTTCTAGGCTCAGCTACACACGTCTGCTGCAAGAGGATTAGGGCACAATTAGGAAATTGCTCAACAGAAAGTGGACCACTGATTCCTCAACATGACAAGACACCCAAAAGACTGGGCTCATTTTACTGACAAGTGTTAAGTCGTACATCTTAATGTTAAGCCCCATATCCTAAGTTTTACCACTCGGCACACAGTGAAGTATTGGTAGCATTGTTCAGTGGAACTGTCGCATGTCATAAGTTTTAACTTACGACCAGAGTTACGACTTGAGACATTTAGTGAAATGGGACCCTGCACCTTAAAGCCTAATCGGAACCGTGCAAGACTTGGACGCAAATTAAGAGGTAATACCTCTACTCATCAAGACAAGTGAGGATAACTATACTGTAGGAGAGATAACTTTAGGGTCAAAAATTTATATATAAAAGAAAAAAGAACTCCGCACATTTTAGATAACTGCTTATGTCTTCACTACAACGTGGGGAAATATTGTTTTATAGCATTTAGAGTCTCTGAGACCAAACAGAGCCAGTTAACAAGATATCCTGCTAAAAGCCAAGTCGTATCTGGCCATCTTGTCTTCCAACTCCTGAGCATGTATTGCCCAAACTCTCGTATGAAAACACCCATTTAATACTTAAATGAATATCTTGATATCACAACGTAGTGAGAAGCAAAGAGGAAGTGTAGATCAATGGAGACGCCTTTCTCCCTGAGGAACTAACTCGGCCTTGTAGAGCACACAAAACTGACAGCTTTATGAAGTATACAAAAGCAGTATACAGCATGGCTGAAAGCTCACCCACAAATATACAGACTGGTACAATACATTATTTGATAGCTAACCCACAAACACATTTGAGTGTAGGGAGGGTTGTAGGGAGGGAGATTGTAGGGTGTGGGAAGGAAAGTGTAGGGGGTGGAGTAGGAGGGGTGTAGGTGTTGGTGTAGGGAGGGGTGTAGAGAGGGGTGTAGGGAGGAGAAGTGTAGGGAGAGAGGTGTAGGGAGGGGGTGTGTTGGGAGGGGAGTGTGTTGGGAGGGGAGTGTGATGGGAGGGGAGTGTATGGTGGAAAAGCGTATGGACGGGGTTTTAGGGAGGGGAAGAAGAAATGTAGGGAGGGGAATTGGAGGGAAAATAGTGTTGGGCGAGGAAGTGTAGGGAGGGGGAGTGAAGGGAATGAGGTTTGGGGAGGGTTAGTTAGGAGTGTAGGGAGGAGGGTATAAAAGAGGAGTGTAGGGGGTGTAGGAACGTGATGTTGGGACGAGGAGTGTAGGGAGGGGAGGGAAGTGTTGGGGGGATGTAGGGAGGGGGAGTGTAGGAAGGGGGGTACATGGAGGGAGAGTGTAAGGAGCGAAGTGTATGGAGGGGGTAGGGAGGGTTTAGGGAGTGGTGTGTAGGGAGGGAGGTGTATTGACCGGGTAAAGGCAGGGAGGTGTTGCGGCGACAGATTTCCTGATTTTCGCCCTAACACTATATAACTGGGGCTAACTGTCACGCAGGGAGGACGTGGTGTAGTGGTAATATAGCACATCGGTATAGAAAACTCGTAATTGAGATTTCCTGGGAAGAATTTCATCAAGATCTAAACATCTTTATTTCTAAAGAATTTTCTTAAAGCCAGTGTCAATGTGTTTTACTCAGAGCCCACTAACCGGAAATTTTTGACTTTTTTATTTTTACAAAATTTACAGAGCCTTGTTTCTTCTAGATTTACAGAAATTCTAGATTGTTTTTTTTGTTTTGTTTAAATATTCTATTTTAGGATCATGTATACATTTTTACACTTTTATAAGATTTTCTTGTGAACATTTTTATTTATTCTATTTTTTCAATGCACTTGTACTGATGCGCGCATTCATCTTTTTATTTATCTTTTTTGTGATCACTGTTAATGTCGTTCTTGAACAAGCAATCATATTGTTATTGAGTTTCCACAGATTGTTGAGACAGAAATTCTGAACACTAGAAAAATCTCTAAAATCCATTAATTTTGACAAGTGTGATACTGGATGAATTAGTGAATTGTGTCACCCTTCCACAAACGGTCGCCTAGTTAAATGTCTGGACAATACTGACTGAGGAATGTTTGAATATTTAAGTATTCTGGGCCGGTTTCCTGGTCCTTGCTCCACAAAGGTGTCGTAGACTACATGTAAATTGATTGTAACTACCTTGACAATCCACGTTAAAGAGATAGGTAGCCATGGTTGTTACAATCAACTTAGCCTACGACTGCATTGTGGAACAGGGTACGGACTGGGCAGAATACGTGCTTTGCAGAATACAGAATGGTCAGTATAGCATCACCAAGGTCATTCTATCACCCCATCTCCCGTCCAACCCCAGCCAATATATTCACAGCTCGAATTATTGGTTAAGCACAGTTTGGGGCCTGAGGACCGTATCGTGAAGGCGGTGCAATGCCATGTAAAGGGTAATTGCCATGGCGATGTATCTCTACAGTGTGTACCCTCATGATCGTTACGTTTAACATAACTAACAAACTGAAACGACACCCTGGAAAAAAACAAACGGAGGTGCTCTGACCACATGAGTCTGCATGTTATTGGGTGCGTCTTCATGTTATTCCCTACATGTGTTAAATGGCAATGCAGCGTTTTGAATAATTCTAGACCAATAGAGTTTAGTATATGATTGTGTTTAACATCACTGCATCCACCCACCCGTCCCCACCATCCCCTCCCATCCTCACACCTCCATACCCGCCCCCACCATTAAACACTCCGCACACAACTGCTTAAACCACCGTACTGCGGAAATTGTAGGTTGATACTTTTTAAACACTTACATGAACAGTTAGAACAACCCAGGTAAATTGACAAGAAGCGGGATTTCACTGGTGACGTGTGACCGTTGGCCAGCTCTCATACAGTACTCGCTGCTCTGGTTTTATTCTCTTTGCCGTAGTCCTATCATTTTGTCTAGGATCACAACCAAGTTCTGGAATGTAGAGGAGACTTTCAAAATTGACCTCTGAAGAGACCGCCTGTCTTCTGGTGGGTATTGCAGCTTCACAGTTAAAAGGAGATAACTTTATATACCGTCACATTTTGTTTCCCATATCGATACCATACTCCTCCTGCTGTAAGCTATAAGCTATATTTGAATTCTCGCAGCCTTATTAGGCCTATGTGCAAGTAGACGGGGGATGATCAATTGCAAATCAGAATATGCCGAAACTACACCTTGTGAATGAGGAAGATCCGGTTTCTTCCCACCATAATGCCGTCCACTGCCGCCGTATAAATGAAATGTTCTTGATAAAACAAAACCGTGTTTGACAATTTTGGAGTAAATCGCAGCGATTGGGCAAATTCATCAAGCGCTTCTGGTTTATGGTTCAACTTTCAGAGCGTTTCCATAAATTTACCATTAAAAAAGGGCAAAGTTTCGCCTGAAGATAAATTCCCCTCGCCTCAATGTCTTCTGGAACAAATCCGTATCAGCTATTGATGTCAGTACCAAATTTCAGCGGAATGTGAGAAATAAGCAGGGTTAGATGAAAAAGTGCACTGCTGGTTTATAGATTCACAGCGTTTCCATAAATTTACCATTGAGACAAGAGCAAACACGCGCGTGAGACAAGTTTCGATTGAACATAAATCCCCCGCCCGTCCTAGTGTAATTAGACCTTTGTACCTAAATTAATGTAACAAATTCAATTGACAAATGTCTTCTGGAACAAATCCGTATCAGCTATTGATGTCAGTGCCAAAATTCAGCGGAATGTGAGAAATAAGTAGGGTTAGATGAAAAACTGTAAACACTTGTGACAGGTGACGGGTGGGAGCGACACCTTCAGATGCCCGAGTGGATTGCCTCATGCAGCATCGAATGTTACCTAGACATTCTCCTTAATAGTAATTTATGAGTTGTCTCTGACCAGGAACTGTCTTGTCCAACCTTTTTGCCTGGGATAGTTTGAGTACATGTTGAAAGCCTCCGTCATATGGCTGTGACAAGGCCTTTCACCCGACTGCATTGTTGTACGCCTCTTCAAGTTAAAGAGGTCTATAAACCTTTGTTCCACACACCTTTCACTGCTGTATGTGTGTCTCTATGGTTGCACGAGTTGGATAAAGCTTTTTTGTCATGAAGTTTACATACATGTAAGGAAGGTTGTTGAGTTCGTCTGTGCACCTGTAAGACCAATTCACACGACCGTCTAAATGTGCTGTCTCAACAATTACAGGTGTGTAGTCTAGTTTCAAAGACCAGTTTCAAGAACCGACAAAGAACACAAACCACCAAAGAACTAAAAAAGTACATGAAATGCTAAAAAATAAAACAATTCATGCAAAGAGAAGCAGTCATCAGTTTTCAATGATGACGACAAGATGCATTGAATGTTCTATGCGGATGGATAAAATTAGTTTCCAAATAGTACCATTTTAGTACATGTGGTGTCGATAATATCAGTTGCCCACGATGAGGCGCAATTTGTAAATGTTTCGTAAAACAGATCCCTGGACACTCCGTCCGTTTTTACTAATACGAGAGGCGTACTCATTGTAAAATTGAAGAAACTTAGAGTGAAGGCGTTTCAGGGAATATCCTTGGCACACTCTGGCTCCGAGATGATCGACCAGTGCTTGCCTTTGAAGCTATAGATGGCGCCAATTTCCCACACTTACGTTTTCTGATTCAATGATACGGTGAAGTCACTGAATTTAAGTTCAGTAGTGGATATATTTGCTTTTTTGGAGGGGAGGTTGAGTGGGTGGAGTACAGACTCACTCGTAATCACTAATTAACTAATCAGTTTCACGTGGTGAAGCACACAGATTTATACCCAGAGTTTCACGGCCTAGCAAACACAGCCCCAGTCATTGGTTGATTATCTCGGCACAGACATGACATAGCGTGCCCCAAGATAACCAGCCAATCATTTCGCCTCAGGTATCGCGATTTCGACAAAACTACAAAGTAAGTTGTAATCCGACTGTCTGGTTATCCCTGGGGCCACGAGATCTTTTTCTGGGAGTTTTTTGTTTTCGTCTGCTAGAAAAAATAAAGAAGAACCCTAATCTGATCTCTTTTTATTTAATTTTTTTCTTTTGGGGTTGGGGAGGGGGGCTGCTTTAAAAAAAATTTTCTCACTGCAAAACTTGGAAAAATAAAACACCCCCAGTTACAAAAAAAAGGCAAACCGTCATGTTCCTTTTACGGTTTCCCACCATATAATGATGGCGGCCGTCGTATAAGTGAAATATTCTTGAGTACGGCCTAAAACACCAATGAAATAAAAAAATAAATAAATAATCTTAACTTCTGACAAGATTTAGGTGTAAAATTCATGCCATTTATTATAATTTATTATAATTTATTATCTAATAAAACTCTTATAGCAATGATATAAAAATCGTTAAATTGACTCACAATATGGAGCTGGGTCCATATATATTTTGATGGGAGGAAACCGGAGACCGGGGGAAAACGGCCACCCGGAAGGTTGCTGGTGAACCTTCCCACGTACGGCTAGACAGGAAGTCAGCATGAGCTGGTGGGTAAATTGCTCTGCGCTAGAACGCTAAGGACCTATGCTACGGGTGCTCAACCACGTCTCGATAAGTACTCCAACAGACGGAGTGAAAAATATCTTCCGGAAATTGTGGAAAAACATGGTGACAATTTGCACATGTCTTTTTCATATGAAAACTGGGCAGTTGTGGTCCCACCAGGCATGCATTAACTGTTTTTACTTCCAAAAAGATGTCCATTGAAAGACAGACTGACGCGAGACACGTACACATTAGCACAGAGTTGCTAATCACATGTATTCACACAAGCAAGGAATGCAGTGGAATGGGTAACAATAATCTATCTATGTCTTGTTAATGCGAAATATGAACTCAGAATTCTTCAATATAAAGACCTCGATTATCAGCATTTAAGTGACAATAAGACCTTGTTGTGTATGGTTTACTTATCCAAGTCTGGGACACCAGCCTATAGAAACAGTGCTACAAAAGTAAGTTCCCCCCAAAACGTTGTTTGATGTCTCTCGTGATTTGTACCAGATCGCAATGAAATTTTGCACACACTATCCCAGTAATCACGCGGACGCCGTACAGCAAGGATTAATGTGCAATGCAGTTGTGCGCTAATGGGCATGCGCAAACGGAAAATGGGTCGATTTTGAAAATTTCATAAAAGGTGTCATCCAGATTTTTCACCGCCAAATTTTGATTTCATCAGAGAATTGCTGTTACCAGTCCTAAAATATTCGTGCGGATGGCCATTAAGGACAGGACACAGCACAAGAAATCCATGCGGTTAAACATGACCTGCATCAGGCCCGAGAGGGTCAATAAAAGTTTCTCGGACCTGAATCGCCCACATTACTGTCCACAAGTCTTGGACATTCCATGTTGCACGACCATGCGTGGATTATCCAATACGGACAGGGCGATTGAAATTCGCCTTTTGAAGGCTAACACTCCTGTAAAACAGGTTGCGCGTCGAATGGGGTGACACAAAACGCCATTGAGAAATTGAGAGCCAAACTTCTCTCGTCAGGAGATGTTAAGGAGCTGCCAAGAAGTGGAGGGCCCAGGGCAACCACACAAAGACAAGATCGACGAAAAATCGTAAACGTCACACTAAGGTACAGAACGGCATCAGGGATAAGGAAAAAAAAATGGCGAATGCCGTTTTCGACTGTAGCGCGGATTCAACTCCCTCGTCATGTCACTTAACATCCATTCTGAATATCAGCACCAGAGGTCCGAGATCATCTTAGAGCAGATGCTGGTGTCGGGACTCGGATAAAAACCGTTAGAGTACGTCCCAGGCGGCTGTTGAAGAAAACCTTGTTGCTACGCCGGCATGAGATAGCGCGTCTGATGTGGGCGACAAATCACGTTCGAAGGACAAGACGGCAATGGGGCAACGTTCTTTTCACCTACGAAACGCGTGTGTGTCTCCTATACATTGACTCTAGGAGACGTGTGTGGCGTCGGCAGGGTGAACACCATGCAGGGTGCTGCTTGCAGCCAGGAACGGCCTTTGGTGGTGGCAGTGTAATGGTCTGGGCAGGCATCAGTTTGACAGGCAAGACCGATCTGGTTCCTATTGAGGGAAACTTGAACACTGCTGGCTATATTTACCCTACGCAGCCGCCGCTGGAGATGGATTTGTCTTCATAAACAACAATGAGCTACCACGTCTTGCAGGGATTGTGAATGACTTCTTTCAAACTGAAGGCATTGACCGGATCCGCGTGTTATCCAGACCTCAACCCCATCGGGGTCTTTGGGATCAGTTGAAACAATCAGTCTATCGTCGAGTTGGGATGGAGTACACTCTTGACAATGTGAAACGCTTCCTTCAGGAACAGTGGCTAGCCATCCCGCAACGTCGGGTCCCAACACAATGCGAGCGCGTTGTGGAAATGAGATACAATCTCGTGGCAGCTACACACGATATTGATAATTACTGGGCACCAAGTGAAATTGATTGAATTCTGTGATGAAATTAAAATTTGGCGGTGAAAAATCTGGTCGACTACCCTTTATGAAATTAAAAAACGGCCCCCACAGCTGCATCTGCACGTTAATCCTGGATATACCGCGGGGGAATGATTATTGCGATAGTGTGTGCAAAATTTCATTGCGATCTGGTACATACCACGGGAGATAGCAAACAACGTTTTCGGGGGAACTTACCTTTATTGCACTGTTAAGATTCCAAGTTTATGATCACATCAGTTTTCCGAACAGAAACTTTTTTGATTTAGCGTGTCATTTATAGTTTTATACAGCGTTATGTAAGAAAAGTGTGACTTGACATCGATACACATAACACGCTAATCTTCCTGGAATATAGTCATTGGCATCTATTAAAAGTTAAGATGTCTACAAAACTGACCTTATAAGTTATCGCGGTCTCCAAACTAAGTCTAAAAGCAAATTCATTTAAATTTTTCCGTGTGGTTTTGAAAACACCTTGCAGGCATGCAGACGTGAAATCGGGAAATCGGAGAAAACCTTGTTTCAGTGTTTTCCCGAGGCTACATTGACCCTATATCCCGGTCATATATGAGTCTGACTATATCTAGTGCACCTAAGTAACCTATGCCATGCAACCTTCTGCATAAACAAGGTGTATTTATACCTAACCCGACAGAGGTCAGAATATTAAAGTATTCTGTTTCTCGTGATCCATTGACTACATGTCTTGGACGAGTGGTTGTAACTCCTCCATCAACAAAGCCCCGAAATGTCGTATTGCGAAATTCAGTCAACTGAAAGTGAGCACTTACCTTCGGCAGCTATTGAAAGGAAACCTCCTTTTGACAAGTCCTGTAAACAAATAAGTCCAGATGTTTAAAAGTAGGCTTCTGGAGATCCGGTTCGATATAACACACATGAATTAATACCATTGTGGCGCGAAAGACGTGTACACATGTTGAAGTTGTTTATGTGTAAAAGTGTCTAAAAGGCTCGAGATGCTAGTTATGAGAGTTGGGTCACGGTTAAACTGTATAACAAATCAGTTTGCACAAAGAGTAGCGAGGAGGGTATTCAATGTCTTTCAAAGAGCAACAGAATTTATGCGGTTAACCATAACCAAACCGTATGAGGAAGAAAGTGGGTTTGAAAGGTCAATACCCCGTACATTCCTGTTGTACGTTGTCAACTATGTCAGTATACTTTGACTGTTGCACTGAAGTTGAATTTCTATTCAATTACACACCTCTCACTACAAACATTAAAACAAGACTCACAGTTTGTCTGATAGGACAGTCAGTCTACCAATCTCGTCATCAAGCATTATAATTTGGTGAGAATTGATTTTCTCAAGGAATTTCCTGATACATTGTAACGTTTAAGTGCAAATATGGGTGATCTATGCATATGTCCATGAAGAATACTTTCACATCAAGATGTTGAAACAAAATTGGACCTTCCGGGTCAGTAACCTCTAGGCAGAATGTTTTACACTAAACCCTTTTGTGGCTCATTGTGATATCCAACCTCACGTTTCCTACATTTTACCAAAGGAAGATGGTGGGACTTTTTTCAGACAGAATCCGTTTATTTTATTGACGCTGAACATCTTTCTCATAAATTTTTAACATAGGCCCACACTATTGTTGTCGAAATGTTATACTCCTGGGAACATTTTTGTTTTAAATAATACATATTGCTACACCGTAAATTTTGATGTTTAACTCATAAACACTTTTATGCTTCAGATATTAAACACTTGAATATTATGCCATTATAGTATAGACGTATATACATGTTTTAGACACTTATGTTTAATACTTCAATATGGGCCACCGTGGCTCACTTGGTTACCGCGCTATCGCAGCGTAATGACCCTGGAGCCTCCCACCAATGCGGTAGCTGTGAGTTCAAGTTCACCTCATGCTGGCTTCATCTCCGGAATTACGTGGGAAGGTTCTCCAGCAACCTCCGGGTGGTCGTGGGTTTCACCCTGGCTCTGTCCGGTTTCCCCCCACCATAATATTGGTTGCCGTCGTATAAGAGAAATATTCTTGAGTACGACGTAAAAACCAATCAAAAATAAATAAATAAATAAACCAGTAAGTAAATAAATAAGACGATACCTAAATATATGTGTATATTTATTAAACACACTTGTTCAATCACCCATTAAACGCAGTTGATGTTTTTGTTTGGTTTATCTCATCTTTTGCAATTACGTTAAAGTTGACAGCTTTGCAAACTATACTTGTATTGTATTTGCACGACTCATGCAGCAAACAGGATTTGAACCCGCGATATTTGCGATACCATTTCAGGCCTTAACCTCTAGACTAGAGGTGGATTCCGGGCAGCTCAGAATTAGATCTACCGCTCTTATATACCGTACCATTCAGTTACATTACTGAAAACAATGATAATCTGATTCAGGTCTGTTATGTTTGTGAACTCTGGGCACGTATTATTTCTAATGTATTATGTTTGAGACCCCAGGTGATTAACTGGGGAAATGCACTATAAACAGTACGTTACATAAGCCTACATGAAAACATTATTGAAATATGTATAACTGTGGTCCGATCCGACTACAGTAAGAAGCTTTCTGCTACTTTACCATATCATTTTGGATTCTTAGATTAATGCATATCTTATACAAACATTGTTCCTAGTATCCAATGTCGCAAAAGCGTTTTTAAGTTACTCGGTTGAAAAAATATGCTAGAGAAGTGAATAGTGCTACTTTCCTGGACAGAATATAATGACTTTTCTCTAACATAGGCAACAGAACATGCTTAATGCTGATAATGACTTTGCATTTAATGGCTGCACTACTTGGCTGTGTTGTTTATGCGTACACGTCTGCGAGCTAAATAGGGACGTCTATGGTACTGTGGTACGGTGATATATAGCACTATCATTGTAAAGCCTTTGGATTTATCCACTGTGAGGTCGTGGCTTTTGCCACCTGGCCTCGATCTAAAACTTTGTTGTACTGCACTATATTTAGATTTGACAACACATGTGGACTATTTTATGTGTCTTGGTATTGTATGGTGGTAATGTTGGATTTAAAAAAAATGACCCATGATGAGATGGCAGAAATACGGTCGAGGTAGTTCTGCTTGTGAATTGAGCAGGTCTAAAAAAGTTCATCAACCGGTGCTCGTTGCTACTATCATTGAGTCTGACCTGTCCTCGTAAGAGTCGACCCATCGGCTTTATAATTTGTTTGTACGCTGATACTGAGCCTTTGATAACTGGACAGAAGAGAACACGGAAAAGTCGAAAATGGGTCAGTACTGGGTCACTGTTTTTCTACATATTTGGAGCATCTGTTGAAGAGAGGTATTGTTGCGACCGGTAATGGACTATGTACCAATATACCGATGTAAGCAACCGATATTGTATCACTTTTTGAAACACGCCCGATTATATTAAAACTTTCTGTTGGTTACTGCATGCTTGATTAAAACTTACTGATGCATTATCGATTGAAAATTTTTCAACAGTATTAGCCGTTGTAACATTATTGGTCAAAAAGTGATACAGTATGGGTTTGTTTGCTTCAGTATGGGTACCGGTGTGTACCTCATTATCCTTGACAACAGCTGTAACGTAGAATGTTGCATGGGTATTTTTTCGGTGTAACTGGTTATAAGAATGGGAGAACTAGGTCGTATTTTTTTCTGGGATACTTTGAACGGGTGTAGAGTTTTTGTAAGGCCTTGAACAACGACACGGGCGGCCATTTGCGCGGTCTAACATTAGCGTTGAAGGCAACTTGTCTTCCACTGTTGTGGTGTTCATGTCTGTACGTTATTCATGGGCAGTGGGTCAGTAACTTGCCAAAAGTCGATGGTTAACAATAGGCACTAAAGCTCAATTAAAACGTACGGTCAACATGTAACGAAAAGAAAACCCCCCAAAAAGACAAAAAACAAACAAAAAACAAACAAAACACACACACATATAAAACCCCCAAACCCCCTCAAACAACAACAACAACAGCAACAAAGATACAAGTGTTAACGTGGCTTTATACGACAATCAAATAAATGAATACAAAACGCCATCGTCACCCTGAATGCAGCTGGCACACAGTCGTGCAGGTGTGGCGTGACCAACATGAGGCTAAACATCACGCATAAAGGGGTAAACATGCAATACATCATCCAACCTACAAAACACGTGCACTGATTTACACTATACGTACTAGACAACTGTTCAGCAGTCGGCATATCCGGGGTCACAGAAAGGTCCACAAAGATCACGTGACCTGTAAAGATCAGGGAATCTCAATATTGCAAGTTATTGGATACCTGTAGACCAATCAAAATTGATTTCTGCTCTCTAATAACTTGTTTTTCATCACCTACACAATACATTTAAAGAAAGTTTTCAATATTTCAATCACAAAAGCATATACGTATAATGCGGTACTGGGTTCCATTTATAAAGAATCCCAAAAGGCCCCAATCATGCCATTTCAATCCTGCTACCGTTGGGGTAAGTGTTTGCGATCAGGAATCAAGTACGCTCAAAAGCGGTTTTTATTTTACCTTTTTAACATTGATATTTTGGTGGAGTTTTAAAGCTGAGAAGGCATAAGTGTTTTTGAAGACAGCATATTTTGTCCGAAATATCCGTGAGTAACATTACAAATTAAAATACTCACATATACATCGAGTATCGGGTAGTAGAAAGGATTGAGCTGGGATGGGGGCGATAACGTCGGGTTTGCCTCACATGTTACACGTGTGCAATTCATGCATGTAACTGGGTAATTATTGATTCATGCAACTGGGAAACTGATGCATGCAACAGGGTGCAATATTTGCATTCGTATTCAAGGTTATTGGGGTTTTGATTGAATAATACTTCTTTCTTGTCAGGGTTGCTACGTACCGCCTTGTTACCAAGGTGACAAAAAGCCATGATCATGATATAGATATGTATATTCTTTACCTGTATATCATTGCTGGGAAGGGTACAAGTATATTTACTGCATGTTAGTGAAAAAATGGAAGAAAAAGTAATCAAAAACTATGTAGCTATTTAGATCTGAGATTTGATTTTCCGAGATTTGTAACACGATTGTGAAGGTAGGAACGTTGTAGCTCCTAAACATACTTGTATACAAGGCATAAGGGTTTTTATTTGTAGGAGACAAATTCGTCCTTGAAATCTGTTATGTTATGCTGTGTAAAGAGGCAGAATTACGATTGAGCCTTAATTACATTGGATAAAAGCTGATTTTTCATCCGGAACTAACCAATCAAAAGCAGAATGTTGCGACAGAAACTCCACATAATGGGGCATTTGAAGTTACTTTTCACGGAAACTCTTCGTATGGAATATACATAATACCCATGTAAAATGACAGGGTTTTCGTCTGAACTAAAGCAGCAACGTCTATTTTGTGATGTTTTTAAGTCACAATGGCGGACAATGGCTGACAACAACTGACAGATTTATCTCTCTTTTTTCTCCTCAATTCCAGAAATTGTTTAGATCTTGAAAACTCTTTGAAAACATGGAACGTGGTGTCGTTACTGTGTTGTCCGTGTGGCTACTTGTTCTCATGGTTACAAAAGTAGCTCAGGGGGCTGCAGTCTTACAGAATACCACCAGCAATCCGACTGCGTCTGGTTTCTGGGGCAAGCTTAAGATCGACTGTGGGGTGTCCATCTGGGGTCCATGGGGCCCCACTAACAGCAAAGGATACCGGACTCGCACCCGCACTATCGTAAGGCACCCACAAAATGGTGGAGCTCGTTGCCCTCCCCTCACCGAAACGGACTTTGGTAAGCAAAATGCACCTTGACTTCTTTAACCGCCCATGTTCACAATTGGTAAACTTGATTTTCCTCTATTCATATTTTTGAACATCGGGGGTCTTTCCAAAGAGAAAGAGGTGATAAATAACATGGTTCTAAGTGGGCAAATGATGACTTTTTAAAAACTTTATATTGTATAGGTTGACCTTCTACAGGACACCGATCGTATGAAGACACATTCTGATTAAATTCCCAGAAAGACTGATGTAAAGTCTTAAGGGTTTCATTTCTGAACGGCTGAATTCTGTTGTGGGCTTATCTCGCCTGGGCCAAATTCCCTTTGTGTGCACCACCTGTAGCCTCCATGCATGAACCAAGAGAGCGATGAGACGTCACATCCAAGCTAAGAATTCTATTGTGTGCCATGCTTGTGGTTTTGATTGCAGATCCCTGGTTTAACGCAAGCGTCTCATATAAGGCAAGTCGAGTCCAAGCGAAGCTGGTGTCCGGGAGAACAGGTGCCAGGACAAAGAAACGCCAAGCTGGCACTATTAAACCACGTGACTTCCTCTTCATTTTGGACATGAGTGGCAGCATAAGCAGACAAGATTACACCCTGGAAAAAGAGAACATCGCCATACTGATCGGTGAGATTTGTGGAACGATCGGCCCCGCACCCACCAACAACAGAGCAGCTGTGATCACGTACTCTACAGACCCCGTGATAAATTTTGACTTCGATGACTACCTCAACTTGGCTGATCTGCAGGCTGCCGTACGCAATCTACCAAAAGTATCTAGATCCACTTGCACGGGAAAGGCGCTGGACCTTGGAAAGACAATGTTCCACTCTAGCAAAGGTAACACCATCCCATTACTTGTTCATGTAGGTTATGGCTTCGTCGATAGGAATCATATTGAAACACAAGGGAATTAAGCGTGAAACATAGCTCAGTGGTAACTCGCACGACTGCTGACCTCTGGCATACTGATGTCCAGGTTCAACCCTGGACAGGGAGTCGCAGTCTCAGGTGTAATCTTCGCAGACTTCGGTCCCAGCAAGCGTTCTAAGACACTTGTATGGCTGTTTGGTCTGTCTGAACGCTAGTTCAAGACCACTTGTCTTCCACGAAAATATCATGCACATTTGCACGTTACGTGGTAACGTTTGTCAGTATATTGCTAAAGATTGGTCATTTAATGAAGGCAGGCACTCCTGTTACTCCACCCACAGGCGTAGTCTATACGGCCATGGTGTCAGTGACGTCTTAAGTATGGTATTAAACAACAACAACAATAACAATACTTATTTATTGGATTAATGTTTTACGCCGTACTCATGAATATTTCGTTTGTCCGACGGCTGCCAGCATTTCTGGTGTAATTAAATCGATGAGCCTCCGCAGGTTGCTGGTGTGACCGAAGAAGAAGCAAGCATGGACTGGGCTTGGTCTAACAGTGATCGAATTGGTGAATGGATAATGAATCATTAGTGAACAAACTCTCTTGGCCTAATAATAACAATAATATGATGATGATGATAATGTTAATGGTGATGCTGCTGATGTTGATGATGATGTTTTGTTGTTGATGTTTTTTTTGTTCATGATGATGAAGATGTTGATATTTTTGTTGTTGTTGATGATGATGATGATGACGACGAGGACGATGATAAACGCACTTAAACTAAATACTTAAACGTACAGCAGCCTCTCGTCCTACGGGACGTATCAGGCTAAAGGCTCGAGCCTGGGCCAGAAAATTTGACCCTCGTTTTGGGGAAGTTTTCCAGATAAACTGGTAAAGCTCGGTGGCTAGGCTACTGGGATATTGGGGTTTCTCCGAACATTAGAAAAATCTGACCGTCATTGTATAACAGCATTGCAGTCATCTATGTTGCCGAGTTAAACCTTTCAGGAGCTCGTTCAGACCTTATATCCCAGAAAGAAGTGGTGCTACTGACTGACGGGAAAAGTAACTGCGGCCCGAACCCCATCGACTCGGCCCTGGCTCTGAGAAACATCAAAACACCGCCTCTGCTGCTGTTTGTGTTCGCTATCGGCAACTACAACTCAGTCGACCGACTGGAAATGGAATCCATGGCGTCTACACCGACATCTTACCATCTGTTCCACTTGTCCACCTTTTTTGAGTTTCGGGATGTCGTGAATTTCATTTCGTCCTCGCCGCTGCCGTGTGCGCCCATCGAAATCGGCCGTTAACCCACCCAGGTCACTGCGCATAACCCTACACTGCGCATGCGCAGCTCCTTTCCCGAAAGTCCTGTCGTTAGTACGATTTCTGCGTTTGCACTCTCCTCTTACACGCTGTTAACTTGATTTGTATCTAGACAAAAATGTTTCCCATGATTCCTCACTATATCCTTTTAGTAACATGGCTCCAGTGGTCATTCATACCACGTGTGTAATCAGATACATATTGTCATACAACGAAGTGACACCCTTCACTCTATTTTATACACTTCTGTTATTACTTAATGAGCTTTAAAATCTGCAAGATCATCGACAGCGCGAGAAATGTACTAATAAATGGGAAGTATGCAAATAAAACATGTCTTGTACATTTTGTTGTTCCGTATTTATGATAAAAAGTATTTAAATAGTTAATTACTTAGTTATTTGGCTGTTATTGAACGCCACTCTCAAGCATTTCTTTCATATGCGATTAATGTTCGTCATTACTTGGAACGTGTGCACAGTTAATGCGTGCTCTGAATAATCCCAGTGTGAATAATGTAGACACGAGCATATGTTAATAACGAAGGTTTGCCTGATTATTAATCCAATTTTGTATACATGTGAGACGAAATGAGAGGGATTGCGCTCCTTTTGGATCATTTCTTTACACTCACAAAGGAAATCTGTTACAGTTAACATAACACTATGTTTTTTAAGTAATGCTAGAGTCGATTCATTTATTGGAACATTATTGTACAGAGAAGACAATGCCCGATTAGATCCACAGAACAATTGTGTTAAAATCAGCGGATAAAATCTATTATAAATAACATTACGGTTTGCACCAATAACATAATCTTCCCGAAACACACTATTCTTTCAGCTTAACCCGAGTATTTCAGTTTTGGCCTAATTAACGGTTATGTTTTTATTCTAACGGATGCATGTATGCATGTAGGCTTTTGTATGCTTGAGTTTAACGTGGAACTCAACAATTTTTCAGACATATGACCACAAGAAGGGCTAAGAATGAATATATACTGTATCTTCCTGTGGCAGGGCGAGTCCATCCTTCAGTAGTGCTTCCGCCACTGGAAAGTCACCAGACATGACACTCCTACCCAGTCAGATTACAACCGGTTCTGTTTCCTTACTCTAACCTTTCAGTACTGAGGGCCAAGCGAGTTAGGAAAAAGTAGGCTACTATTTTTAAAGTCCTTGCTATGACTCGACATGAGATTCATCCCAGATCTCCCGACAATGACAAGGACGGTCTAACCTAGAAGCCACCGAGGCGTTCACGATTATAATGTGATCGTCGAAGGCAGTCAATAACATGATCAAAGTCGGCAGAAGCATAGATACTTCCTGCCATAGCATTTTACATGTGGAACGTTATTTCTGAATGAATAACTTTCTCTTCTTACATTGAAATTGTTAAAGATGGCCTACAATGCACCTGGTCAAGGCATAGAATTCACTGAAAGGCCAGAGCATCGGGAAAGCCTTTACCCAATGGACTCATCAGTTAAAAAACTTTTAGACAACGATGTGATTGAAACCAACTTGCATGTAAAATTTATTTATTTGGTTTCATTGCTGTTTTACGCCGTACTCATTATTTCACTTATATGGCGGCGACCAACATTACGGTAGGAACAAAGCGGAGAAAATAAACTGTGCAAATGTATCTGTTTTTCTGTCCGAGAAAACCAACAATTTATTTATTTGTTTATTTTTTTGAATTGGTGAATACGACGTACTCAAGAATATGTAACTTATATGACGGAAGGCAGCACTATGGTGAGAGGAACCCGGGTAGACCCCGGCGGAAACTCCCGACCATCCGGTGGTTGCTGGCAGACTTTCCCACGGCAGGAGAGGATGCCAGCATGAGCTGGAATTGAACTCACGGCGACCGCATTGGTGGGAGGCTTCTGGGTCATTGTGCTGCGCTAGCGCGCTAACCTACTAACCACTGCTAACAAAGCTATTCTTAAAGCAGTGGAGTGAATTGTGAGAAAAGGGGACATAGCTCAAGTAGCTAGTATATGCTGTCACATTTGCAACAAAATATTACTTAAACTGTCAGCCTGTTTGATAAAGTGAGGGTTTTAATGCACATCCAGAAAAAACAACTCTCATGCCATCCCATCAAGTGTTTCTTTGCTGTAGGTTGCACTGAATGCAGTCAATTTGACAGAGAAATCAATCCATTTAAGTTTAAGTTGCGTGTCAAAGGTTTTCAGGAGATATCCTTCCCTTGAAGCAGTCAGGTTTTTCATGTGACTGGCCTTCATATCTCCCAGGGTCATGTAATGGTCCTTGTGAGGCAAGCGGCGAGCTATATTACAAACAGCTTGCGCTGTGTGAAAATAAAGGCCGTTTTCACCCTTTAATGAAATTATCGAGTAAAGAGGTGACAAAAAGTGGTGGGCCAAAACATTATTGTATTGGCGAAAAAAGTATGTTTAAATACATCTCATATAGCTGGTGTGGATATTAAACACGCACATCTGATAGTCATCAATAAATACATAACCCCATGGTCGTGACGAACGTGACGGGCGTGATGTGACCAAAGTGAGACTAATCATCACGCATACAAGAGCAAACATGCAAAACAACATCCAACCTACAAAACACGTGCATTGATTTACACAAGGCATACTAGACAACTTTTCAGCAGCCATTATATTCGGGGCCACAGAAACGTCCTCCTGATTTAGGTCACGTCTCCTGAGCAGGAACTCTTATGAATGCAAGTTATTTTATACCTCTAGACCAATCAAAAATCATTTATACTCTCTTGTAACTTGTTTTTCCTAAAGTACACAATGCATCCCATTAAATAGAAGTTTTTAATACTTTAATCACAAAAGAATATCCCTCGAATGCGATATTGTGTGCCAGCTATAAAGAATCCCAGAAGGCCCCAATCATGCGATTTCAATCATGTTACCGCTGGGACGGAGGCAGGTGTTTGCGATCAGGAATCACGTCTCTTGACAACCGGTTTTTATTTCATTTTTTCTTTTACACTGACATCTTAATGTTGTTTAAAGTCTACAAACCATAGATGTTTTTAAAGACAAAATATTTTGTCCGAAATAACACGCGTGTCCCTGTTTGTGGCAATTCAACTGTCTGTAGCTATTCAGCTGTTATAGTCATATATATACTACCATTATTGAGTATTACAAAGGACTGAGTATGGATCGGAGGCGATAACATCTGGCCTGCCTCACGTATTACATTCATGCATGTAACCGGGCAATTATAGATTCATGCAGCTGTGTGCACCACTTGCCTTCATATTGAAGGGTGCTGGTACTTTGATTGGACAGTACTGCTTTCTTCCCAGGGTTGCTTCCCACCCCTTTGACATTACCGCCCTGACAAAAAGCCATGTCCCTGACATATGTATATGTATATGCTATCCTCTCTACCCTGATTGCTCGCAAGGGTACAAGAATACTTAAACAGCATGCTAGTGGAAAAATGCAAGAAAAAGTAATCAAATAGTAATCAAAAGTAATCACAATATATGTAGCTATTTACATTTCAGTTTTGATTTTCCGACATTTGTAACACATTTGTGAAAGGAAAATGCTCTAACCTATAAGAATACTTGCATAAATACAAGGCGTAAGGGTCTTGATTTGTAGGCGACTGATTGGTGAATGAATATTCTTATACAGTGCTGTGTAAAGAGAAAAAAATAATAATAAACCGTATATTACATTGGGTATAAGCTATCTGTCTGTTCAGATCTAACCAACCAAATGCAGAAATTTGGGCCACAACTAATGGTACATACGAAGTCACTTTTAATGGGAACTCCTTATATGGAAGAAACAAAATGGACCTGTGAAACAACAGAGTTTCTGTCTGAACAAATCCTGCTGAGTGCATTCTGTGATTTGAATTCCAGGTGTTTTATAGTCCTTGAAAACTCCTTGAAAACATGGAACGTGGTGTCGTCACTGTGTTGTCGGTGTGGCTACTTTCTCATGGTTACAGAAGTAGCTCAGGTGGGTGCAGTCCTACAGCCTAACTTCGGAGGCCTACCGCGAACCACTAGAGTTCCGTTTGACTATTGGGGCAGGCTGAAGATGGATTGCGGGGTGTCCATCTGAGGCCCATGGGGCCTCACCAACAGCAACGGTTACCGGATCCGCACACGTGCCATCTTAAGGCACCCACAAAATGGCGGAGCTCGTTGTCCTCCTCTCACCCAAACTGACTACTGTAAAAATAATATACCTTGACTTCTTTAACCGCCCATGTTCACAATTGGTAAACTTGATTTCCCCCTTTTCATATTTTTCAACAGCCGGGGTGAGAAAGAGGTGATAATAAATGGGAGAAATGCTGATTTTCGGAGAATATAATTCTAAAATTTATGCAGGCTAGTTCAAAGAAACAGCGTAGCTACATTCTGATTCCTTTCCTAGAAAGACACATTGACCTAAAAGCTTCAATTTTCCTCACTTTAACGGGGAAGTTATATTGGAGGCTTATCCTACCTGGGCTATGTTCGCTTTTTATCATGTAGATTTTGATCTGAGCACAAAGCGTGATGACGATTGTCTCAGAATAGCTATATGCCCCATATAACTTCAAAGCTAAGAATTTTATTCTATAGGCCATGTTTGCGATTTTCATTGCAGATGAATGCTTTTAAGTAATCACGATATAAACGCCGAGAAGAGTTTATCGCCAGAAACGTCAGTCGGGCACCAGTGAACCACGTGACTTCCTCTTCATCTTGGACATGAGCGGCAGCATTAGCACTGAAGAGTACACCTTGCAAAAAGATTACCTGACCGAACTCTTCGGTGAGCTGTGCGGAACGATCGGCCTTGGACACACCAACAACAGAGCGGCTGTGATTACGTACTCTACCGACCTCGCGATGACTTTTGACTTCGATGACTACCTCAATTTGGCTGATCTGCAGGCTGCCGTGCGCAATCTACTAAAATTGTCCATGTCCACTTGCACGGGAAAGGCGTTAGACCTTGACAAGACAATGTTCGACTGTAGCAAAGGTAGCACAATTTTAACACTTGTTCATGCAGACATTGTTTCATCGAATGGGTTCATCTTGGAACACACCGGAATTAAGCGTGGGACATACCTCAGTGATAACGCACATGACGGCCAGTACCTGGCATATCCAGGTGCAGGCTTAACCTCGGCCTTAAACCGGAATATATTTGGTCAGGGGGCCTTTGGGACAACATTAAGCGGTCTAAGAAGCTTGCATGGCTGTTTGCACAGTCTCGTGTTAATTCAAGATCGCTTGTTATCCAAACCAGTATAGCGTGCACATTTGCACGTCACGAGGTAGCGTTCGTGAGAATATTGGTCATTTGATAAAGGCATGCACTCTTTTTACTTCACCCACAAACGTATTCTGTGCCGATGTAGTACGAGTAAAAGCTCCAGGAGTATGACATTAAACAACAGCAGCAACAAGAACAAAAATATTATTTATATATTTATTTTTTGGATTGGTGTTTTACGCCGTGCTCAAAAATATTTCGGCCTTGTGCCAGCTTTGTGGTAGAAGGAAACCGAACAGAGCCCGGGGGAAACCCACGGCCATCCGCAAGATGTTGGCGGACCATGTACGGCGGGAGTGGAAGCAAGCATGAGCTGGGCTTAGGTCTTACATAGGATACAATATGAGAGTTTCGAGAAAAATGATCCAGTAAATCAGGCCCAATATTCAACTGGGGTAAACTCAGCCTCGACACAGTCCATATGTACCTCCTTCACATCTAAATCTCTATGTGTCATAGGAAGGGCGATTTTTTTTTCAATCTATACTTGACTTCGGTATGTTTGAAGTCAGCAAAGAAGATTTGATTTAGAAATGGCTACATTTGTATGACCAGCATACGGCATGTTGGTCTGATACTGAGGTCTACCGATTTCACGGTAATAGAAGAGATCACAGAGCTGTCTGTTTTCCTCCTTGATGTAATCAGAGATGTGCTGTATTACCGTGGCAGCTGTTTTAGTCACCTTTGGTGATGCTTATTTCACAGTCCATCGTGCGCAATTTATAAATTGCTCACATTTCTCCCTCGGAAAGGTTCATGTTTAGGGTTAGCGGCATGCATATTTTGTCCCAGGTCCTACAATGATCGCATTGGTAAGACGCTACTGGCTCATTACGCTGCACTAGCACGCTAACCCCCTTAGCCATGGAAGCCTCTAAAAAATAATTATTGTAACACAAATGATATAAATAATAACAATAACAATAATACAAATATTAAAAATAACGATCATGGCACTGATGATGATAATGATGATGGGAATAATAAATAAAATAATTAAATGTACAACAGCCTGAAACAGACGTAAAGGATCAAAGGTTCAATCCCAACTCTGGGTGCTTTGGCTGTGGTTTTTAGGAAGCTTGGCAGCCAAACCTGTAAAATCTGGAGGTTAGGCTACCGGAACACTGAGATTCCCCTCAGAATTAATAAAACTCTGACCGCCATTGGATAAATTACATTCCAGTCTTCCTTGCCGCCTTGTTAAAACTTGCAGGAGCGCGTTCAGACTTTACATCCGAGAAAGAGGTGGTGTTGCTGACTGGGGGCAAAAGCAACTGTGGCCCCAACCTCATCGACTCGGCCATGGCTCTGAGAAACATCAAAACACCGCCCCTACTGCTGTTTGTGTTCGCTCTTGGCAAATACAACGCGGCCGACCTGCCGGAGATTGAAGCCATGGCGTCTACACCGACATCTTACCATCTGTTCCACTTCTCGACCTTTTTTGAGTTTCGGCACATCGTGAATTTCATTTTATCCAGCCCGTACCCGTGCGGGCCGATCGAAATCGGCCCTTAACCCGTCGCGGTCACTGCGCATAACCCCATACAGCGCATGTGCACACTCCACTTGCGTAGGTCCTGTAGATATTATGACTTCTGCATTTGCACTCGCATCTTAAACGATGTTAGCTAATTCAGTTTCTGATTAGAAAAAAAATGGTTAGATGGATACAATTCATGTGTGTGACATATTCTACACGTTATCTATGTGTGTCAATGTATGTGCTGAACAATCTTACTCTTGTTAATGTAGAGATTGATACAGAAAGGTTTACCTAATTATATATCAAAATTTGCTCATATGTGAAGCCAGGTGAGAAGGATTGCGTTACTGCTGTAACAGTGGTTATAACTGTTACACTTGTATAATACTATGTTTCTGAGGTGATGCTACAATAGATTCAATTACTACAACGTTAGGTTACTGACAAGACAATATCCTGCTAAATCAACAAAACTATTCTTTTAGAATAACAAATTCAATTTCTCATATATAATATTACAGTTTTAGCAATAAACATAGCATTTTCAGCCATTTATCACAGAACAAACTATTCTGTCAATTTAGCAGAATATTTTTTCGAGTGTACTTATTGCAGTTTCAAAAATTAACGACCCCGTGGCAAAGGGGTTAGCGAGTGGGCGCGGAGCAATGACCGAGGTGTCTCTCACCAGTGTGGTTGCTGTGAGTTCAAGTCCAGCTCATGCTGGCTTCCTCTTCGGCCGTACGTAGTAAGGTTCTCCAGCAACATGCGGATGGCCATGAGTTTCCCCGCAGTTTTCTCTCACCATAATGCTGGCCAACGTCATATAAGTGAAATATTCTTGAATACGGCGTATAACATCATTCAAATAAATAAATCAAATAATCGAAGGAAAGCCACGTAATTACTGACGAGCGTTTTAGGCGTGGAGCCATATAGTTTGAAGTGGTCATCTTGGGACGCCATCATTTCTGAATGAATAGCTTTCTCGTTTTTCTTGTTGTTAAACATGACCTACCATGTACCTGGCCAAAGCAGAGAATTCCGCTGAAAGGTCAAAGCATCAAGGAAGCCCTAACCTAATGAAATCATGTGTTTTCTAAACAGAAGGTTCAAAACCTTTCTGGGCCACGGTGTGATTGAAACCAACTTGCCTGCAAAATTTACTAGTATTTATTTTATTTGATGTGTTTGGTGTTTTACGCCGTACTCAAGAATATTTGACTTAATGGGAGGAAACTGGGCAAAGCCAGGGGGAAATTGTACAAATTTATCTGTTTTCAAAATTAAGACAGCTATCCAAACCAATGTAATGAACTGTGAGAAAAGGAGGATATAACTAGCTATTCACATATGGCACGAAACATTATTAATACTGTCGGCCTATTTGATAAAGTGAAGGGTTTAACATTCTTTCAGATAAATCTGTTCTCCTGGTATCCCATCAAGCTGGGAATTGTGCCCAATTCTGTCAATATAAGTTCAAGTTGACTGTCAAAATTTTTTGAAGAGTTCCCTCCCTTGAAGCAGCGATTTTGTCATGTTATACGGCTTCACCCTTCTCAATGTCATGTTATGGCCATTGCACAGCCAACGCCGAGAAATATTACAAGCAGCTAACACTGAATGAAGACAGGGGCAGCTTTCATGCTTTAACGGAATTGCCGAGTAAAGAAGTGACAAAACATGGTAGATCAAAGCAGTGATGTATTGGCTTAAATATACCTCACATAGCTGGTGAACCGCCTCGGTGGTCCGGTGGTTAGAAGGTCTGTCTTAAGATCGGGAGATATGGGATCGGGTCATACAAAAGACTTGGTATATGTAACTCATTGTTGCCTCGCTTGGCGCTCAACATGTGAGATGTTAGAGCAAGGGAATAGGACGTCGGCACCTACCACAGAGGGGTTCAATCGTTGCACCTTCTTTTCTAAGTGTGCACAGCACATCTTGTACATGGGCCTTGCCTGTTCGGATTGCCTGGAAAGATCTTAAGATTTACATCACGTTACATGTTTCAGGGAAAAATGAATTCATAGCAAAAGTCAACAAAACTTTCAGTACTACAATGGTCTTCACAATCACTCACTGTAGGAAATGAGAACAGATATGTACACGAAACCCGGAACCAATTACATGGAAAACCGTATACATAACGCATTAAGAACAAACTGAGCAAACAGGGAATTAGGTAGACTATACCGCTCCAAATAACGGCAAATTCCTTCAACGAACAGTTTTTTTAATCAGGGACCATAATAAAGAAATTATTAATACTGTTTATCGAAGACAAGCTATATTTTTCACTTATACCAATCAGTAAATATAGATAATTTAATACTTTGAGAAGATACTGGAATCTAAATGAAAAAAAAATAAGTAAAATGAAGAAACTGGACCTCCCAATCTCTTAGATCATAAGAGATCTGGTAGGTCAGAAAATTTACGCGCATATGCACACACAAAGAATTTCCGCGTTCTGGTGTTTATTCAATAAACACCATGTAATTAAAGAGATGTGTTTATTATAGTGAACATTTGACATGTTTCCTTTTACCTATTTTGGTATTTAACGGGACATGCTTAGTGAACTACTAGTGTGCCTTGAAGACATTCAACCTATTATCCACCACGTAAACACGTCACATATCTACTATAAAAAAACGCATCGCTTTAATTCATTTCTCTGTTCTCTGTTACTAATTATGTTCGTCTTTCTTACCATAATTTACAGGCCATCTATTACGCTGTTTTTGTGTTCTGGATACAGGTGTTAGATGTGAGTATTGAGTTGTTGTAACTCCAGACTCTTGCCTGGGCTGCAGGTAAAATCTATTTGGCCTCTATGGTTAAAAGCCTGTTTCTCTCTAGTCTGAAATACCACATACATACACCACTTAATTTGCACTGTGAGGGTATCTGTGCCTGTTTTGAGTGTGTCCCACTTCATATCCGCGTCAAAGGTGTAATGAGTTGTCCAGTCCTTTAGTACAGAAGCAAGCATTGACAAACATAGTGATAACTACCTTTTTGTCTACATGTATACATACGCGAAGCCCTTAGCTGGCCTGTTTCTGGTGAGGAGGGGAAATGTGACTCGGACAGCTCTACAAACGGGCGTTTCTTTAATAACGAAATTAATTCAGTAAATATACATGCATTGACAACGCAGAGAGAAGGTTCTCGTGCTACGGTTATTATCTAACCATTTCCAAACAAACGCCTATCAACATCGTTTTGATCGCCAGGATTCTGGCCTGTGCATGTGAGTGGCCTATTTCGCGACTGCTTTGTCATTGTTGTCACAGCACTGACGCCCCCGGTGGTTATTTTATGCAGAACTAATCAAGTTATCGCTCTGAGCCTGAAGTGATTCAGCTTGACCCAGAAGCCTACCAATGCGGTCGCTGTGAGTTCAAAGTTCAGCTCATGCTAGCCTCCTCTCCGGCCGTACATGGGAAGGTCCGCCAGTTGCCTGCGAATGGTCTTGGGTTTTCCCTGGGCTATACCATAATGTTTCACCGAGATCGTATAAGTGAAATATTCTTGAGCGTCGGGAAAAAAATAAATCCAACCTGTAGCTAGAATTTGTCCATGTTTTGCATCACAATATCTCTCGGTGAAGTTGTACGCTCAGCTCTTGAGCTCTTGAGACATTGTGTTGGGCTAGCATTCTATCTCCCTCGGGCACTGAGATCCCTGTAGCTAATGACCCTCACGGTCATGCGCAAATGTGTTAGCGGAAGTCGACATTTATCAACAAGTAACATTTCATGCCGTCTCCTTATGGATCTTTTCAGTTTTATACAAAATGTGAGAGAAACGCGTCATTTTACATTAAATTACCGCGGTTCTCTCTACATCTGGCTATATTTCAAGCTAAATTATCGCGTTGACGTGTTGTCATCAATCGGATACATCAAAAGTAGAAGAACACACCATTTTAAAATTTGCGTGTTTCCCTACCCCTTTTCTCGTAGCTTGATAGAGCGACAACGCTACAGAGCCATTCATGACTTTATTAGGCAATGGGGCGTTCCTTTCATGCAAATGAAGGGCGTCGTAGCAACATGCAGAGTGACAAAAATGTTGCGGTGTCATTCGAGTTCACACGGAGCGGCTCCCTCTAATAACTTCCTTGATAATCCGAGCTCGCGATTGCCACCATGATGACGCCAATGACATATCTTAAGTACTAGCATCCATTACTCCTAAAAGGCGGTCCCGTATATGTATTATGTCTTCATGTCTAAAGATTTACATTCCTTTAAATACATGTAGAAATTCTTGATTAATTTTCTCTGTAGCATGCCGTGAGAATTAACCATCTTACGGGATTATAGGTTATCCAATTACACCACCCCTACAAACTAATGTTTGCGTTTTAAGCGATTCTGCATGGATGTGTGTATATGCATACATGACCAGGTGTATTTAAATACGTGACAGGTACAAAGCAAACTCACCGCGGAGGCATGGCGTACAAACAGATACCCGCCAAAGCAGATACCTCTTCGTCATCCGCAGGAGAACTTGTAATACCAAGACTGTCCGTGATTTGTATTCAACACGATATAGCCGCTGGGGTGTGTTTTTTTTTATCCCGGCCCAAAACCCTAAGGGATCATAGAAAAGTGCATGAAAGAAGAATAATTGTGATCAACAGGGGAGAAAAGCATGTTGAATGAGGAAGTAAAGGAGAAAACACCGCTTTGTTTGTGCTAACGTATGATTGTAATTACACATTCTAAATCAAAATACTAACTAACTTTGCATTGTAGGCGTGTTCATAAGTACAGTGTAGGCGCGGTGAATTGCTGTTGATTGGTCACTTGATTAGACGAATCAAAATGCGTTGCCATGCTTGACCACAACTTGCTATTGATAACCTACACCTTGGGTTACATTTAGGCTAATACAGTTAAGTTTTGAATATTTCGCTTACAAACCATCACGCCCCGAATGTGCGCAGCAATAAAACATCGAAGAAGTTTAAATTTCGCCATTCCATTCATAGGAGAGCTTGCGCGAAGGTAAGTTTGTGCAAGCGGGGATGACATCTGCTCGCCCCGCCACCAGTTGTTTGCCCTTACATACCTAACGTCGGGCTTTTATAATTCTGATATTCTGCTTTTATATAACTGATATGGTGCGTTTATATAACTGATATGGTGCTTGCTAAGTTTTGTGCATATGACATTGGTGATTGATCCTATATGAAGATATCCCTGCCTCTATGACCTTCAGTGCCAGCCGTTATCTCTCAAATGTCTTCATGCGCCTCAATGATACTTTGACCAAGAGGACTTATATGTTAATAAAAGTCTCTGACAGCTTCTTCCGAAATATACGACGCTGAGTTTTGGTCCAGTCTCAAATTGACGTGGTGTTTAAATTGGGCGTGCATGAAACAGATTGAGAAACAAGAAATTTTTTGCCTAATTTGAACCTTCGCCTTTTTAGATTGATTGTCACTTGTGTTTTAAAAAACTATTGACCCTGTTATTATTTGACAAAATATATTTCTTTTGTCCAAAAGGGAGAGGATACACTGATTATTTTAGCGTTATATGGGAGGAAAAATTTCTCTGAAAATATTAGTTAATGACATCGTGGTTCAATATTTCGAAATTTTATTTATGTCATGGTGGTGGGTGGGGGGGAGCTCCGTGGCTCAGTGGGTTAGCGCGCTAGGGCAACGTAATTACACAAAATCCTGTACAAGGAGTATTTCCAAGGACCAGCAGGGTGAAGTGAGCTTTCTTGAAGCATGTGCAAGCATGAAAATTGTATAACACATTCAAACGACGGGTCTGGATATATGCTTACTTTTGGAAGGCTTTTTGGTGAAAACTGCCTTGCCAAAATAATTAATCACTGATTTTCAGTTCCAGAGGGTACATTCCATGCATACGTGTATTATGGGGCGTGGTGTCACCGTGATGCCCGTGTTGCTATTTGCTCTCGTGGTTACAGACGTACCACAGGCCCATGCAGCCATACAGCATAGCTTCACTGCTCCGTTTGACTTCTGGGGTAAGCTGAAGATCGACTGCGGGGTGTCCGTCTGGGGTTCATGGGGCCCCAGCAACAGTAAAGGTTATCGGACCCGAACCCGAAACGTTTTGCGGTGGCCCCAAAATGGCGGAGCTTCCTGTCCAACCCTGACCGAAACTGATTGGAGTAAGATTTCTTTTTTGTGTGCATTCGTTACCCGCCCTTGAACACGTCTGGTAAACTTCATTTTGCCTTTTCATACATCTGGTGTCCGGTTAAAGAAGCGTAAGAAGTATATGTCAAAACGTACGGGATGGCATTGAAACAGGCAAATCTGAAAGCCAAACACATTATAATCCCATTAACAAAAACAATTACTCACCTAAAACGTTCAGTTTTCAATTTTTAATGGTGAAATTTAAGGCCTATTTCGCCTGGGTTATATTAATTTGGTTTGTTTACACCTTCTTTGTACTCTTGCGTGAGTGCAGAGAATGAAGATAGTTGGCTCAAAGCAGCTATGTCCTTACATCAAAATTTAGAATTCTTTCTATATAGGCAATAATTACGATTTTGATTGCAGATCCATGGTTTAACTCAAGTGTGCCACACAAGGCGCATCGGATGCAAGAGACGCTAATATCTGGACGAACCACATCGAGGATTTTCAATGGTTATTTACAGAAACGCGGGGCGAGTACCATTAAACCTCGTGACTTCCTCTTCATCGTGGACATGAGTGGCAGCATTAGCAGCGCAGATTACGCCTTGCAAAAAAATAACATCGCCGAACTCATCGCCGAGATTTGGGGAACGATCGGCCCAGGACCCACCGACAACAGAGCAGCTGTGATCACTTACTCTACAGACCCCGTGATAAATTTTGACTTCGATGACTACCTCAATTTGGCTGATCTGCAGGCTGCCGTGCGCAATCTGCCAAAGGTGTCGAGGCGAACTTGTACGGGAAAGGCGCTAGACCTTGGAAAGACAATGTTCACCTCTAGCAGAGGTAACTTCATTCTAATACTTGGTTTTGTAGACATTTAAACTTGGAACAGTGATTAGTAGGGCGCATTATGTCGCTGGTTTAGATGAGGTGTACATGAGGTGTATGCATCGATAGAGTATCTCACATGAAGTTTAAAAAGCAATCGTTTCTGTTTTTGTGACATTGCAAAAAAATCATATGACAATTCAAAGTAAGAAAATTTACTCACTGACAAAATCGAAAGGGCCGCCATGTTATCTATTAACCATTCGGTGCCGTGTTACATGTATTTCTATGGCAGTGAGTGAGTGAGTGGCGGGGGTTTAACCCGTACCTAACAATCTTTCAGTCATATGATGACGAGGAGTTCCTCTGGTGTATATATATAGCGTGTCTTCTCGTGGCAGGGCGAGTCCATAGCAGCTAAGTGTCGCAGAAGACACGACACCCCACCTAGTCACATTACACTGACACCTGGCCGACCAGTTCTACTTTCTTGCTCTAACCTCCCAATGCTGAGCACCAAGCGAAGCAGCAACAAATACCATTTCCTAGGACCAGACCCGGGTTATGGATCTCTCGACCTCAAGGGAGAGACTCTAATCACTAGACCACCGATGCGGCCTTCCCTTAAGAGTGTTCAGATCTAAATACACCAAACCCACCATTTTTGAAATAGTCTAACTTTTCCATAAGTTGGCTAAGATTATAGAACATTTTAATCTGATCTTGATCAGGGCTACATGCCTTTTATGAGTTATTTCAGGTTAAATCGTTAAAGCACCCTACTAATAACGGTGTTATTGTCGAACGTAGCACGACAGAATTGTATTCTGCATAAGGATGTACAGACTTCTAGAAAGCTACACACGATAATTTGGAGGAGATTTTGAGAATTTTTACCAGCATAAAAGCTGTTACGTAACAAACGATACCAACGGAATAAGTCGAGTGGTAGGAAATTTACCTGTCCAGGAAGAGTGTTTGGCACCTGTAGTCTCCCATGTAGCAAGAAGAGGATCGGGTACCTCAGATATAATTTGAGGCCGTGGTTTCGGTTTCCTTCACAGTTAAAAATAGTACATGCATAACTTAGTATAAGTGAAAAAATTCTCAGTATTGTTGAACAACAATAAAACAAATACAGTCTAAATAAATCTACAATCAATTTTGTCCCTATAAACCTTGCAGGAGCTCGCTCGGACTTCGCATCCAAGAAAGAGGTGGTGCTACTGACTGACGGGAAAACTAACTGCGGCCCGGACCCCATCGACTCAGCTCTGGCTCTGAGAAACATCAAAACACCACAACTGCTGTTGTTTGTGTTCGCTATCGGCAACTACGAAGCAGTCGATCGACCGGAGATGGAATCCATGGCGTCTACACCGACATCTTACCATCTGTTCCACTTCTCCACCTTTTCTGAGTTTCGGGACGTCGTGAATTTCATCTCGTCCTCCCCGTACCCGTGTGCGCCCATCCAAATCGGTCGTTAACTCAGGAAGATCGCCGTGCATGTTCCCAAACAGCGCTTGCGAATGCCCAGCTTGAGCAGAGGCTGTATAGGAAGTTAGCTGCATTTTATGTACCTTTAAAAAGAAGCCGAAAAAGCGATTGAGTAGTTGCTCAAAAGATCCCTGGCGTATATACGGATTTAGACCTACCGATGACAAAAATTCCCACTGAGGAGCTCGCCATTCTTCCATTTTAGACACACAGCCATTAAATAATTACTCAAAAGATCCCTCGGATATATACGGATTTAGATCTGCCGATAACAAAAAGTCCAACTGACGAGCTCGTCTTTCTTCCATTTTCTCCTTTTTACCATATTTTCACACAGATGACAACAACAACCTCCAAAACGGGCCTTGTGTTTGAGCGAAAGTGCCAGTTGATCCCAAGATCGTGACCTTGGCCACCTCATTTGTAGCAAACATTTGCCTTATTTTTGGGCGATAATTTTATGATCTGTTATCAACTCTCTCACTATTTTGCCTTTCGAATAATTCTGTGGAAAAAAATCTCTTTGGTTTTGGGGGATAAGTTGTCTACAACTGATACAGTTTGGCCTGTATGTGTGCGCTGTCAATCAAATGACCTCTCGCGATAAGAACCAGATAGCTTGAGTCACTTGAACAGGTCTGTGCTGTTACACATTAGAAATGTGTTAAAAAAATAAAGACGAAACTGGAAAAAAAACGAGTCCGTATACACGCTGGTGATTTTCTAGGCACCTTTTGGATGGCTGTGTGGTTTATTTTTGAAGATATTTACCGACAAAAATCTACGATCAGAAGGTCGACATTTTAGAACACGGAACACATTGGAGCGCACGCGGCGCTTACGTTCCACTCGAAAAAGGTGAGAGGTACATTATTGCAAATAGTACACCGTAGAGAGTATGATTTCTGGGTATGCGCTCTCCTTTTAACTATTCCGACGTATTGTTACGTTGATTTGTATCTGAAATAAAAATCTATGATACATATATATGTTTAAAGTGTATGTGTGTGTTCTATTCCAGACAACATGCATCGCAATCTATATATGTATATACGTTGCCTACGAACTCGTAAGACTCCTGTCCTGTCTTTAGCTATGTACCGCTTTGTTCATTCCTAGAGTATATCAACTAGCTTGGTGCTTATGTGTGCTTGTAAAACACTTGGGGGCAGACCTGCACAGCAGTACCCCGGTACAAAAATGATAGGTTTCATTGGCACTTGGGAGTTTGAACTCTTTTATCGATAAAGGTAAGAAAAATCCTACTGTATCACGTGACTTGAACAAAATTTTAGGCAACAGCTTCTGATTACATTTTCTGTAACGTGAGAATATACAGAAATTTGATAAACAATTATCTAGAGTGGGCGAACTATGATGAAAATTACAGAGCTGGGGGTTTGTGAAGGTAAGAAGGTCCCGCAGGAAAGAAATGTCATTTGTACCTGCTGAACACGGTGAGATAGTTGATTAGTTAAAGTAAAGACAAACGATCATTGCCTAATATTTTTGGGGCTCATTTCACCTTTACTGACAAAAGAGTTCGAATTCGAAACTACCCTGTCCTGACCAGCTGTGTCCCAGGCTCACAACAAGCCTACTTGCCTGTTCTGACTTGTAGACGACAAATTATTTCCGAGTACTATTGCCCAAGTGGCCAGTCACAATAGATGTGAGTACAGACATGCGAACTATCACATAACACAAAGCGCCGACGGTGAAAGAAGTATTCCATGAAACACAAATGGAGAACATACAAATAAAACATTTTCTTACATTTTGTTTGGCACTAATTGTTATGGAATCTATGTAGCTAATTGTTACTATCTCAGTTGTTTCTTAACGCCATACTCAAACTCATACTCCCCCGAGCTCTGTCCGGTTTCCTCCCACCATAATGAAATATTCTTGAGTACGGCGTAAAACACAAATCAAAAAAAAAAAAAATAAATAATTTGAGCTATATGTTTCATTGTATTCCGTGCCACCGGAGATACCATCGAGGTCTACCACACAACAAATGCCTTAACATTTAGACTAGTGCTATAGGCTACGGTAGCCAATTAAAACTACACCAAATAATGCGTTTCGTTTTACCGTGATATTGGTTTCTGTGAAACCTAAATTAATTTATCTGACTAATGTTTTAACACGTTGTCCTCAAGAATATGACAATTGTATTATGGTTTTCGGGAGGAAACCGGTCAGAACTCCCAAGAGAACAGCTATCAAACGCAAGGCACCATCCAGAAACTGGCAAGGTATGGAAAGAAACGAACCAGTCCGGAAGAAACCGACCAGAGGCGGGGTGAAACCCATCAGTGATCGGAAGAAACCGATTAACGACCGACCGAAATTAACCGGCCAGACAGGCAAGAAACTGGAAAGAACCCAGAGAAACCACTACATATATTGCCAGCTGTGGCAAGTCCGACAGTTTGATGCAAGAAAACAAATGTTGACACAAAAACAATAGGGAAATTTCGACCAATATGAGTTTTAGTGCTATTGTATATCATATTCAGATCTTGTACGGTCATTGGTAATATTTATTTGACTTGATCGGTGTTTTACGCTGTAGGCCAACGCAAGAATATTTCACTTGTACGACGGCGGCCAACATTATGGTGGGAGGAAACCGGGCAGAGTCCGGAGGAAACCCATGTCATTGGTAATAAGAAATTGGTCGAAATGATTTGGGTTTTGATATTTTACCAAATTTCAGTATTTTTACCTCGTAGAAATATATTATTACATTATATGAAAACGTATCTGTTGTGAATATGAAACCAATGTTTTCCTACTAAATGTACTTTCATATTGAAAGTTTCATAGGAGTTTTAAATGCCAATTTACACCTACGTCAGAGAGAGTACTGCATTGGCCTTTGTGTATCAAACGTAAGTTCAAGTTGCACAACTCCATGCATGGTTTGTTTCATTGAGTCGTAGAAATATTTTGGCATTGAAAAACTCCGTAGAGTATAAGAAAGTTCGGTATAAAACATATATTCTAGGGAGCGTGAAATGTAATCCCATCTAATAAAGTAGATGTGTTTTCAAATTTTTTCTGAATAATTCTAGAAATAGTACTTTCTTATCACCAAAAACACAGGTAGAGGGAAATGAAATTTAAGAGAAAAAAAAAATGAAAGAAGATAAGAAGAGAACAAAATAATACAATTATAATGAAAAGTCAAAAAATGTAATGTTATTAGCACAAAATTCCATAAAACATTTAAGGTTATTACCGAAGAAGTATTTAATTACGAAGGCTGTGGGAGTTCTAACTGTGTACGCCTATCATTGTTGTGCCTATAAACAGGAAAAATACCAAGGTAAATAAATACTGTAAATGAGGGACTACAGGTGAGCCCTGTCGAAAGCTATATGAGAGAGTCACACTTTTACCAACCAACTGGTCGGCAGAAGGATCGACGTATAGCCCTTTTGCGCATAGATTGATTAACCGCGTACCTATTTAAAATGCCACATAATGACTTTCGACAACTACAGCTGATATTTATCGCCATGAAAACAACCCTTTGAACGGTGTCCATTTCCGTGTAAAAGTCAATTTGACATTTTGTATGCAGGCTACGCCTGTTGTGGCGCGTTTATCCGTCGCGCGTTAGATATTGCGGAAGTAGTAATATGAAAGAAAAATTTCTAATGAAAGCCGATTTCTTAAGACGTTCGAGGGTGACAAACAGCGGTCTTGTTTACAGGTCATAAATTTACGCGTCAATCAGGAGAACTGGAGATCAGCAGCCGCTAAGTCAGGTAACTAGAAGTGGACAGAGGTTAAGTCCAAGTGCATTTCTTCGAACGTTTTCTGGCAAATATATAGATAAGAAAAGAACAACAACAACAACAAGGTAATACAAAATGCAGTTACCAACATTTTGTTGGAGCAGGCAAGACGTTGGCATGAGCAAAATATTCTGACATTTACCCAGAACGGGAACTAATCAGGAACATTTTTTGCTACTCATATGCTCGAATGCAATGTACTTTACAAAATATATATGAATAAGAGATAGGTAAAATAACCAAAGTGAGACAAACATGCTATCGAAATAATCCGAATTGGCATTGCAGAAGTCTCCCAAGATCACGCTGGTTTGGGACGGGGCATGGTAGGGGCTCTCGCGCACAACAACAACAGCATTGTTGTTAGCCTCCCTGAAATCACGATAGTTCGCCACAGCCCCCCCCCCTCCCCCACCGCCCTGTCTCAGCCAAAATCAACGTGATATCGAGAGACTTCTGCAATGACAATGTATGAGTAGAGCACAGCATTTACTGCATACCTGGATAGTTCCAAAAACGGTAACGATAATAAATCCATGATGTCTCAGCTCCAGAGCTGTTGTAGAAGTTTAGCTCCTTAGAAATTTGGTGTAAGAACTCTGGTCAGGCTGTGTTGCACTCTCTGTCAAGGAGAGCTGGGCCATGTACGAAACCCTGTTATCGTCACCATATCAACCAGCACTATAGGCACTACATTGCATACCTCTATGAGGCTGTGATAACATTAACAGTCACAGCCCTGTCGTCATCCATAAACCTACCTTAAACACCTCTATACTTCCCATGCTGTCCTCTATGCATTGATCTGTGGCCGAGCAGGTTAGCACACCTGCATGGCGCAATGACCTGCAATGCGATCGGTGTGATTGCAAGTCCAGTTCATGCCAATCAAATGAATAAATGAGTCTGGGGCCATTAAAAAGTGCGCTGTCACTACTCGACAAGTTGGACCTCAGTCCCACAAGTAATGACCTAGAACACACCTATTAACAACATTTATTACTAAAAACATTTCTGTACAAAACAAGCTAGTGGTGCCAGTCATGTAAAGCTAAACCAGAGATCTCTCTCTTGGTTGTATCCATAGCTCCCAGTACCATGAGGAGTATGCGTTCAAACATAACGATCAGACTTGGAGTTTGTCCGAAATACAACCAGTTCTGCACTCATGTTGATTTACCAGTGATGACGCATGGGGACACTTTCCTGGAATTACAGTTGAAACTCCAGTGGCTGGATGTGCAGAGGACAGCACAGGAAGTACAGAGGTGTTTAAGGTAGGCCTATGGAAGATGAAAGGGCTGTGATCATTGAGCGGATCACAGCCCTACAGAGCTGTACGTTGCCATGACAGCAACATGCTCATGACGTTAAGAGGACATCGTGCAAGTGGCCCCTAGAGTTCTGTATTTACGATATGTAATATAATCTATATTGTTAGGTGAAAAATTATTACCTGTGATTTTGTCGTGTACAAAGTAATAACTGCTCCCTTGTCTCAAGTGTTACCATCACACTCACTGAGTGACCTAGCTTTGACCACAGAGCTCCAGCTCTTATACATGTGTTCGGCGTGAGGAGTTCTACGAAAAAACTTCATGGTTAAAAAAACCCAGTCCTTTTGAGGTTAGAAACTTTCTCTAAATCTGACAAATCTGAAACTCTTTTTTTTTCAACTCCTGTTGAGCATAGGGCTTACTGTAATGGCAAATTTATGTTACAAAATATTATTTTTTGTTGCTGAAACATGCATTTTTCGTGTAGGATATAATCCTACATGCATAACAAATCCAAGAACACCAATCTAAAATCAAAAGAACTCTCAGAATCAGAAAAAATGAGCAACTTTGTCATGGTTGAAATTTATAGTCTGACGGTGCTTTATAATATATAGGAATGAACACATGGTCAATTGTAAGGCAAGCCAGCTCTAATTTCATGGCTATTTGTGAATACTAACTTTTTAGCTAAGCCTCTGAGTTTAAAGAAGGTTTTGAAACATTTAAAGCATGTAGAGATGTATGTGACAACAACTTGGTGATTAATTTAGGAGAAACGTTTATGACCGTTTTATAATGAGGGAGAGATGTAGTTTCATCCCAAAGCCCTGGGTTGTATCTGAAAAGCTTCCAATCAGGATTTTAAAGGCGGAGAAGTTGCTGTGATGTAATTTGAGATCAGTTTGTTAATCCCTGAAAACAATGATCCTTTATATTTATTGTTATGGTATGGCATCTGTCTGTCCATTCATCTGTAAAGTTTTCATTCTTAATATTTAATCTAGAGAAACACTCACTTAGCGGTTAACAAAATACAAGTACATGTAGCATACAAACCAGGATTTTATCCGCACAAGCATAATGTCAGGTATTTTCTCATCTCAGAAACCATATAGTGATGTTGCAATAATAATAGTACTAAACACTATCTTGCTGATATTACTAAATGAAATGAGGGATGTTGAATGAGGCAAGCATTTGTTTTTGTTTTTGTTTTTTTTTCATTGTTTTTTTTTTTTGATGGGGAGGGGGTGGATGGAATAAGAATGAGAGAAGAGCGTGAAAATTGTACAGGTAACTAGGTGAATTAAATACAGTTGTGCATTTTTGTTTGTTTAATAATAAGTAATGTGTTACTTATGGTTAATATGCTTGATTTTCAATCTCCTTGGACACCCAGTGAGTTTGTTCAGCCCCAGAGATGTTCTGTTCCTGTGTTTAGGGCCTTTCATGGTGTCAATAAGGAACCCTTGGCCTTTCTTATTTCCTTATTCCTCAGTCATTTTTTCATATGAAAGGACAACTTTCAGGGTGATTTATTCACACTTATTATTGTGATTTTGGATACAAATCTGTAGTGGTTGGTTTGGCCAACTTTAGTGCTTCACAAAGAATCATTTTTTATTAGTCCACAAAATAATACCCTTACAGTGTGCTTAAATAGACAGAGATGTACAAACATGTGAAAAGGCTGAAGAATTGAAGTAGTTGTACATGAAGTTTATTGGAAATCATGTGATGCGGAATATCCCAGACCTGTGAAAATCTTTTGCATCACATGTGGGAAAGTTTGTCAGTTTCCTGCCATAGGCTGGTGGCTTACTCTCACAAACTCTCTTTCAACAACATAGAGTGCAAGTCTCTTTGACAATAACTTGCTAGGAGTTGGTGGTTTAAGCAGTGCATTATTTTTCCCACCCCTCCCATCTTAAGATCATCAATATTGGAATATATTCATTGGCAGCAACCTGACTTGGCCCTCCAAAAAGGGTCTTACTCCAAAGTTTTTACTGAACTTTGGATGGAATTTATTTTTTTATTTTCCTCGCAGTGTCATTTCTTTTAAAATTCATTTCTCTCTCACAGCAAAAAATCAGGCCTTACTTTATCTGATAGGGTTAGGTATACCCTCGGCAAAAGAAGTTTATAATGATTATACTTAGTGCTCAAAACTAGGAGCCCAAGTAGCACTAGTTTTCACCCAGCCAGTCTGGTAGTTGGCTAACTCATACCATAGGTACAATTCTGGGCAATTTCTTGCAGCCTTCTACTTCATGATATTTTAAACACTGATGAGGTAAGACAATCAGAGAAATTGTCTTTTTTTATCTTTTTGAAAGGTAACCACTTGAGGAATTGTGCGAAGAAGTGAGGACACAGAGTGCTTAAAGTAGGTGTTACGGACTTCACTGGGATCAGGACTAAGCCTGTTGTTGACTATGGGGAACTCTTTGAAAGGAGTCTTGAGTTGGAGAAGCAGGCAGGCCTAGGAACCCTTGTTGGGATTGGTTCCAGTACCAAAGGTTGGGCTGCCGGTGAACTAGAATAGTCTTAGATGGTCCAAATTTTGCGGTGAATGTGTAAAGACAGACTAACATCGGACACCGTTTTTGAGTTTAGGCATCTGAGCACTCGTGGTACAGACATTAGTGGTCAAGAGAATCCTATCTTCGGAGTGGATAGACAGGCCATAAATCTCAGAGACAGAGGTAGTGATGAAGCATAACGGTAAACTACATCAATATCTGGAGTCAGGAGTATTCGCGTCTCACTAAGAAATTCAATCTGTGGATAATACAACAAAAAAGCTTCTCCCAAACTTAAGTACTTGCTGGTTTTCCCTGAGAAAAGGGAAGTCATTCTCCATAAAACTTTCAGCAAATATTTTTTCGCCCCCCCCCCCATCCCAAAAAAAGAAAGAAAAGAAAACAACCTAGTCCTGTTTTTCGTTTTTTGGCTACAACAGATATGTCAGAAAGTTTTGTCAGCGCAGATAGGCCAGGTGTCTGGTCTGCAAAGATAAAAACGGATGAAGCTGAAGTGTTGAGCGTCGTTAAGGAAGAAGATGAGGATGATGTAGATATAGACGTAGATGGCTCAGATCATGAACAGGCAACAGATTTAAGCCTCGGGCGTGTCAGAGAGGAAAGACTCTATGACAAGAAACAAGGTGATGGGTTGTCACATAAACAGTTATCCCGGAGGGAATGTGTACATGGAGGACCCAAGAATGAACCAGCTGCGAAAATTTGTGGGCAGAAAAGTATTCAAGCGGGAAGTTGTTCAGAGCAGCAGCCGTGCGATGTGTCTGTGAGCTCGGACAGTATGTGCTCCAAGTTTGAGCCTGCAGCGTCCAATCTCTCCAAGGTAAGGGACGCTGTTTTGGACAGTGCTAACACCAGGTTTGAACCCCCTGCTGAGTCCACAGGGCCAAAGGCCGGGGGTGTCAACTCTGATAGTACTAAGACCGCGTATGAGAATCCAGCGTCCACTGCGTCCAAGGTAGGACTGGCCAACTCGAACTGTACTGGCACCTCCTATGAACCAACAGCGCCGTTTGTGTCAAAAACAATGGGCGCTAACTCGGACAGTAGCAGTTCGCAGGAGCCTCAGTCGTTCACTGTGTCAACGGCAAGAGGCGCTAACGTTCCGTACAGTTATCATATATTACAAATGATAAAGTCAGAAGATCCTAACTTTGACGTTTCCAAATTCGGGACATTGACCGAGCCCGCTGATCCTGACCTTGTGGAGGAAAGCGTCAGTTACACCTTAGGTAACAACCCTTTCATGTGTATGACGTGTGGCGAAAACTTTTCCGACGTACATGGACTGCAGATTCATTGTCAAATTCACACACGCGAAAAGCCTTTCAAGTGCGATATTTGCGGCAAATGTTTCACTCTGAAGTACTTGTTGAAGAGACACGGTCTGACGCACACAGGTGATAAACCGCACACCTGCGCTACTTGTGGAAAAGGTTTCACTCGCTTGAGCGACTTGAAACGACACGAAGCTGTGCATTCCAATGACAAACCCCATGTCTGCGTCACGTGCGGAAAAGGCTTCGCCACGATACCTAGGTTGAAGAGGCATAACTTAAGGCCTTGTCAAATCAAGCTGAAGAAATACAATGGACCAAATGCGGGGAAGAAACGATTCACATGTAACATTTGCGGCAGCGGCTTCAAAAATGAATCTACACTGAAAATCCACAGCCAGACGCACCAGTATGAAAAACCTCACGTCTGCAACACTTGCGGGAAAAGGTTTCGCTGGCCGTTCGCCTTAAAAACCCACATGAGAAAGCACACGGGTGAAAAGCCCTACAGCTGTTCCACATGTGGTAAAGGTTTCTATTATTATTCCCCGATGAAGAAACATTGTGAAGAACAACACAACGGGAAGAAACCTCATTCTTGTGAGTTTTGCGACAAGAGCTTCCCCGATGCGTTTGGCCTGAAAACACACATTCGAACACACACGGGGGAAAGGCCCTTCAAGTGTGATCTTTGTGACAAAAGGTTTTTCAGTAATTCACATCTGAAGCAACACGGTCGAACACACTCGACGGAAAGGCCTCATGTCTGTGGCACCTGCGGGAAAACTTTTACCCATCAAGCCAGTTTGAAGATACACAGTCGTACACACACAGGTGAAAGGCCGTACAGCTGTGCCACGTGTGGGAAGAGTTTCCACGATAGCTCCACGATGCAGAGGCACAGCCGTAGGCACACGGGCGAAAAACCCTTCGTTTGCAGTACATGTGGCAAAAGTTTCTTTGATAATTCCACGTTGAAAAGACATTACCAGACACACACAGGGGAAAAGCCTTACACGTGTAGTATTTGTGGCAAAAGTTACGCTCATCAAAGCAATTTCAAAAAACACAGTCGGACTCACACCTAATTGAAATTTATGTCATCTCGGGACAATTTCTTTTTTGTATTTTGGTTTTGTCTTTCTTTCCTCCTTTCTTGAAAAAAGTGAAATCGTGATTATCAAAATATACACAGGTAAAAGGATTTGTGGTAAAATTTATGCCCATTAATTTAATATTAACAGCAGTTGCAGAGATTGAACATTGCCCAACAACCCGACGTATGTACGTTTACTCCTTGTTTCGCCGTGTTACTCTATATTTTGTAATAATACACGAGTAATGTAACACTTACAGTGTGATGTAATGAAATTTCGCTGTAATGTAGTAACATATGTATCAATAGGTATATGCATTACTCAGTGCTTATTCAAATGTCTGAGAGAATCTGTGTTCCCTTATAGTTGTAATAGAACAACCCAGCGGTGTCCGACGGAATCCTCAGATCATCGCTGAGCTGCTTTCGACCACTGAAACGTAGGGGTTTGCCTATCAAAGCACTCGTTTTCAACATTGCGTTGGTCTTATCCCTGACAGCCTCTTGGTTGCAGTCACCTCCCTCTTTTATTTGTTTGTCTGTCTGTATTTTGCGTGGCCATGTTACATAACACGCAAATTATTATTACGTTATACGATGGGTATTGCATTACTCGTACATTATTACATAACACGGTGTAACACGCCTACTAAACTTAAAATTGGTGATCTGAACTTGATCGCATATTGAAAACTGAAGTCATTGTAAAAAATCTATAAACGTGTGTGATTTTGTATTGTGTGTGCCTATGGGAAAAGCTTTCACCATGCATACCCGGCGCATAGAAATCGCACACGTCACCACACATATAACACATAGAGCCTTCATCTGCATGTACCTATACTTTTATACGTTATAAGATGAATGCTACATGTACGTGAGTCTTACAAAAAAAGAACATGTAATCTGGTACAGGTAGTTACTTGTAATTGTTGACCATTGTTGAAACTTTAATTCTGTGAATTAATTTGTTGAACCTCTTAGCCGTGTAATTTTTGAATATCCTGGTAATTTAATGGTTGAAATTTTCAGTTATGTATTTTTTCGTAACATTGTCCTTAATATATTGAAGTTATGTATTGTATTTGTTATCGTTACAAAAATGATAGTTGTGAATATTTGTAATAAATACAATAAGGCCATCGTACACAGCATTATAACCTGAAAATATAGTCAATTAATGTCTGTTAAAATTGTACCCAAGATTTTGTATGTGTATAGGTTAGTTGCTAATCTCACTGAAGTCATGTGTAGGTATGGTTCGCCCTGATTTACTGACTCACTGACTCTCCATTCTCCCTACTGACTGACCACTTTCTGCACTGATTCACCACTCTCTGTACTGACTCGCCACTCTTTATACTGATTCAGCACTCTCTTTACTGGTTCAGCATTCTCTTTACTCACTCACGATTCTTTTTTAAAAAAATCACTGTTTGTATTGATTCACTGCTATTTACTGACCCACCCTACACCTACATGTACATCACCTTCTGTACTGACTGACCACGCTATGCTGACCCACAGCGCTCTACTGACTCACTGCTCTCTACTGACTCACCGTTCTCTACTGATTCACCGTTCTCTACAGACTTGCCACTCTATACAGATTCACTGCTCTCTTCTGACTCCCCCTCTGTTTGCTGACACCCCACTCTGCTCACTCACTGCTCTTTGCTGACTCATCACTTTCTGTACTGACTCACAACTCTCTCTACTGACTCACCACTCTCTATACTGACTCACCACTCTATACAGACTCACTGCTCTCTTCTGACTCCCCCTCTCTGTACTGACACCCCACTCTACTCACTCACTGCTCTTTGCTAATTCACCACTGTCTGTACTGACTCACCACTCTGTGTAATAACTCACCACCCTTTACAGATTCGCTGCTCTCTACTGACTCTCCCTTCTGCACTGACTTGCATGGATATAAAGTAGGTAACTGGTTAGAAAGCAGAGTTATATACGATTGCGTATACGTACATGGTTTGCTATACTAAGAAAATGACACTGGGGGACGTGATGTGGACCATTCATTTGTCTGGAGACAGTATGTAGAAAGTGGAACCATGCTCTCACCCTAAAATTCAGTATATACTCCACGGCACTATAGACAACTGGGCCATTCCAGGCATTCAGAACGGTATTATTTACCTCAAAATGAGCTTTATAATCTGTACTCTAAGATTCCATTGCTTTTGCATTTGTGTGTACGTGTTCTTATTTTAATACCGGACACATTTTTGAACAATCGGTCCTTATCTCCTGAAATTAGGTCATGAGGAAGTCAATGATAGAATTAAGTTTTAGTTTGTTCGCAGATATGTGTATCTATACTGTATATCTATACTGTATAGTTAAATGTCTTTGTTGCAACCTGTCAGTTAAATAGGTTTGTACAGGTAGATTTTTGCACAGTTGCCAAAATCAAATTGGATTTGTACAAATAGAAGCAAAGCAGAGCACGTCACGCAGTGTTTTATGTGAACTGTATATGTACGCGTATATGTGTACTACATGCATATGAAATAAATCCAAATATACTTCATGGTTTAATTATTTAATTTAATTTAATTATTACCGCATTGCAACTGATGATTGCGTGTAATCCCTACCATAGGCACTGGAGGGCCTAAGGGCAAAGCCGCCCCGAACCAAGGCTCACTTTCACTAAACCTTCGTAAATTAATTTTACGTAACTTCTCTCGCTAACCACATCGCCTGTGGAAGTCAGGGGTTTTGGTGAAGGTACATGGTTCCTGGTTCAGTATTTTATATTTACACCGTTCGAGTTACGATGATTATGGAGGGAGGAAACCGGACAGAGTCCCAGAGAACCCATGACACACCCGCAGGTAGCTCTCGGACTTTCCCACGTACGGCCGGAGAGGAAGCCAACATAAGCTGGGCTTCAGCTCACAGCGATCGCATTGGTGAGAGGCACCTTGGTCATTACCCTGCACTGTAACGCACTAACCCCATATACTGGCCCAGTGAGACGTCAAAATACAGAAATAATGCTGTATTGGAGCCTCGTTCTGTAATTTGAAGTCTTCTACATCTACTGTACCAAGTTGAACTTTGAAGGAGACATTAGGTCTACTTCTTTTCTACCGTACCTACTTTCTGTACATTTGTTAAAAAAAACAACTCATCAAATGCGGCACACCTTAAACCTGCACCCGCATGTGTCTTTTATTGCAACTGACCACTGCTTCGTGAAATAAGGTCAACCTAACTCTGAGAGCGGTGGATCATGTTCCCAGCTTAACGTCCACATTCTGAAAGCTAAGCTGCGTAACTTTAACGTTAACATTCTGAACGCTAAGTTGGGAAAAATGAAACAGATCGGAGATCTATAGGTTAACCCAGCTGTAGTCATTAAGATGACGTTCTTAACAGACCATGGCATTTCCCATGCAGTCATGTCATACAGGCCTAATATAATATTGAATCTTAATCGTACCATCCTACATTTGATTGCTCAGCTGCGAAAGGGAAGACCGCTTACCCACAGAGATGGATGCTCCGTACTTTTTATTTCCTTTTCATTGTGGGTTTTTCTGCATGTTATATAGACAAGGTTTGTGCTTTTTTTTATAGATTAGTGGTGAACAGGTCAGACTGATACAAGTGTATTGGAAAGACTGGGTGGCAGGATCGTCCTAACGCCATTTATACCTGATATATAATCAGGTATATACGTTCAAGGCCTTGGACATGAGTCCGGACTTTATGTATAACTGGACACAAAACACGAAAAAAATATCCAACCTCAACGAAAGGACAATCGTTTCAAAGCTGACACACTGATGGCTTCACACCGATGTATGAATCCACAAAGTCACACGCTTTATTTTGGCTGTACGAAGCCCGAAAGCCATACGTTTGTGGCCTTTTTGTTTAGTTGGACCAATCTCGTAACAGGAAGATCAGGTCACAGCGAAAAGCTTCCCTCTGATTGGTCGCCCACCATGCTTAGCAGGCGTGCAATCAATCGGAATGAAGCTTTCAAAAGGTGATCGGCATTGCAGAAGTCTTCCGAGATCACGCTGCTTTTGTACGAGACAGGATGAGGGCTCTCACGAACTATCGTGATTTCACGGAGGTTAACAATGCTGTTGTCGTTAGGCAGCTTGTTGCAGTAATGGCTTAAGAATAATGGCCGCAGAGTAAATCAGCAGCTGTGCATTTTTGGAGAGAAGAGCACAGGAAGCCGCAAAACTAGAGTGTAACCAATCAAAGTACTTAGAAGTGTTTAATTAATAGAACAGTTCACCTGGTTGATGTTAGAAATGTGATGGCTTCAACAGCTTTCATCCCTGAGCATACAAGTCAGAGGTGTCCCTTTGATACTCCCTTTCCCTGTTGCGGGATTTTTGTCCGACTAAACATAAAATCTACTAACTTACTGGTTTCAGGCCATGCGTAGCCAAGAGAAAGCATGTCTGATTGTCGATTCACCCCCTAGCGTAAAGTAGCGTGTGTTAGCTTTCGAACGAACGTCGGTCGGTTGCGACTGGAATATTTCCCCTGTTTCATGCCCCGTTATGTACAGTTAGGGCTTAGGCCTATATATCCCACGTATAAAAGTTGTGTATGCTATATATATTAGGTATAAATATAGCGTTCGGACGATTCTGTCATCTTTGAGGAAGACGTGCAATTTTTGGCCTATTTCGATTGCATAGTGAAGAAAACAAAACCACTGCAGACGCCTACAACATTAATGAAGTGAGGATATGTGGATACAGGCCTAAAACGAGAAACGGAACATCGCACGTTCTCCTCTCTGCTCAGTACGACCGGTGGTCTCCTCTCTTCATGGATTAGTATGAGGGCCATTCTCAGAAAAGGAGCCAATTCCTCTGACGAGTTTGTAGGTATGGACAAAACCATCTCCGCTTTGTGTTTTTGACATTAAATGATAGGACATTATGGGAGGAATATATTATAAAATTTGCGTGCTGTTATTTGTTCACAATTTTGGCTGAAAAGGATTTAAACACTTGACTTCATTTGAAATACTTGTCACAGAACAAAAATGCGGCTGTGGACTCGACCATTTCTCACATTCCCAAGCTGCATAGTCGGAAACTCGTTCTGTACAATCTTTTGGTGATTAAAATTATTACGGGACACGGATAAAAAAAGAAAACCTGCACATTTTTTTCTTTTCGGAGAAAGACCACGGACAAGGACACAACTGTGCTGTACTGTGTACCCCACTCTTTTGTTGTGACAAGAAATGCAGCTGCAATAACGATGTACGAGAGCCAAACACTGATACATATAATATAACCAGCATAATACATAAATACCTTACCGTGCAAAAATCCAAGAACTCTGATTTTAAGATACTTTTACGTAGTTAGAGATAAACCCAGAAACAGCTAATTACAAACAATATCTTTTTGGAGACAGCACTAACAACTTAGTTAAGGTTTTATTCTAAAATCATTAGAAATAACCCGCCATAGAGAGGGAAGCAATAGGTCTTGTGCTGACTGTACAGCATTTTGATTTATTTATTTATTTATTTGATTGGTGTTTTACGCCGAACTCAAGAATATTTCACTTATACCATGGTGGCCAGCATTATGGTAGGAGGAAACCGTGCAGAGCCCGGGGTAAACCCACGACCATTCGGGCTAACCGACTGAGCCATGGAGCCACCCAGCATTTTGAAGTGTATTTGATCAATTGTTCTGGTAATGTCACAACATATACGGATTACATCCCTTTGGTGGTCTTAGAGAAATTTAAGAACAAAACTCAGAGATTATTACGATAATCTGTTTGACCTAACACCCTTATGCTCTGGAGAGTGTACATATGGCTTGTAAGGATGATATTGTGGCTAACATGCTATCCAGAACTTAACTGAAAGTTGTAAATGTATATTTCTTCGTATATGCACATATACTTCCATCTTGTCACGTTATTTTGGAGCTTGTATCGCTCATTGTCTCTTTGTTGGATTACATACATTTCATCCCTGTTTACCCTGAAAGTGACTTGGTGTATATTTCTGAGGACTGAAAAATACATCGCCAGCTCGGCATAAAGGACACGATTGTCAGTCGTGCCCGCTGCTGTTGGCCTCTGCAGGACTGTTGTCCTGCGATTAGAGTTCAAAGAACTGTCGATTCTCTATTTTCGTGGACTGACTTTCCTTTGGAAGCCGGAATATTCCTTCCTGATTTAGATGCTATCATCACTACGAAACTATATATACTTTTGTAATTATCTCATTGTTTTTGTATATTATTGTCAGTTGTACTAGTATTGTCTATTTTGTTCAAATATATGTCTTGAACTTATTGAAGCGTCTTCGTGTTTCTTTATTTGATCTTGTGTAATTCCTGTTGCTGTCTGAGAGTTTAACAAGCCATTTGTTTATCAATTTCCCTCTCCGATAGGGGTACCGTTACAGGTCAATCTCTCATGGGTTTTAAAGCACGTGCGCCTTTAGATCCCTAGGTTGCAGCAAAACTGAGATAACGGGAGACTGCACACAAGGGTCTAAATTGCAATAAGAGCACATCGTTTTCTGCTGTAGCTCTGCTGTGTTGGTGTAGTTAGCCAAATGTCTTGTGCGCACACATACACCTAAAGGTGTGACGTAGCCTACTTCAGGAAAGGACAAAAAAGTACACAGCTTTGGGTCCTTTTGTTAAATGCCTGAGTAAGTTTTTCGAGCTCCTCATTCAGTATCGAATTCATGCAAATTCAAACATGTTTTAGCATTGAAAAGAGAATTTGGAATCTTTTTAATGAACAGTGCCTCAGTCCTGAGCTGTCCTTTGCTTTCAGTCAGACACTTCGCCCTTTACGTTTTCGGCGTTTATAGCCAGCGGTCAGGAGTAAACGTTTCACCTAGCTGACGCGACAACTGATGAATATCTGTATAAATTTATCCAACAAGCCGTGTGTTGCAACGAGCTTTCATCGAATCATACCAAACCGCACACCCAGGTATTTGACCTATCTATTGTATCTAACGGAGGTAACAACTACAGAAACTTATTTGCTTATCCGAAGAAACAACACAAACGTTCTGACTTGAGGGAGTATACGTGCTAGACACACTTGACCTACATTTATGTATATATACAGTATGCATAAATGTAACCATTATGCTTGAGGCAAAAGCGTTTAACCCTACCTTAGACCTTATAAAAAGTTGGGATCCATTTATGGTAGGGATAAGACTGGTATCTTATAAACGATGTACTAAATGAATACAAGGGTCTGAGGGGGAGAAAATAGTTTAACAAATCTAGTATATACATACGCGTCCGGCCAACGCCAGCTTAATTCAGAAAATGCGAATGGCACTCAATTGCACTAGTGAACAGCCTTTCGCTGTCCTATGTCAGGTATGTAAATTCGTTGGAATGGAAGCATGCGTAGTTGCGTATTTAAAAATGTTCATCGACGCATAAAGATTTCTGGTGGAATAAAACGCCATGAAGTAATTATGGATGGCCAATTATGTACGGTCCAGTGAAAGGGTGGGTGTGGGTGTGATTGTTCCTCACTAGAATTCGAGAGAATTACTCCAAATCAAACTTCAACCTCCAGGGATAATGCACTTAATTACATGTATGTAGCTTTGGGTCCTTTTGTTAAATGCCTGAGTAAGTTTTTCGAGCTCCTCATTCAGTATCGAATTCATGCAAATTCAAACATGTTTTAGCATTCAAAAGAGAATTTTGGAATCTTTTTAATGAACAGTGCCCCACCTAAAGCAAATCCTAAATGACTCCCTCTCAGTTTGCTTAAAACACTCTCGACATCTTGATCGCGCAACCCCAATGGACAGTTTTCTCACAGTTATCACTCAGGGATACCAGTTTTAAGCTATAAATCCACCTTAAATGGGCTAAATACCATGTTATGTAGTTCTATATGTTTCCCGGGGGGGGGGGAGTTATAACAGTTTAGGCTCATGTTACGCTTGTTTCACAGGAGTGGAGGGCTGGTCTGAAAGTCTCACGTTTAAGTATTACTTCAGTAAAATGACGTCGCATGTTGGACATTTGACCTGTCCCCTTTCTGGTTCTTACGCCAACTTCGGTAGACTATAAGCCTTAAAGACCAAAAGTGCTATTTAAGAAGAATAATGATGATCTTGTGTCATAAGGCAGTGAAAATCCAAAGCGTTTAGTGATGATACATTATAGAGTGTTTGACAGTTTTTAGTGTTTTTCCCATAATGCATTTCACATAGCTAATAGCAGACGCTGGAAGTATCGGCAGCCATTTTGACTGAGACAGACCAAGACCACAGCTAAGTGAACTTACACAATATCTATACGCCTGTCTCTGCTCGACTCAGCCTTCGGTCTCGCCACACTACGGTCGGTATTAGTTGTATTAAATTAAATGTTGAGCTCTGTTTTCAACATTTTCTGAGCCCGGTAAAAATAGACTTTACATTTAATTTAATTGAACTACCACTCCATTTATTTTCCATGTGTGATTTTAAGTGTGGGGAACGTACAGTTTAATTTAATTGAACTATCATACAGATGTCTGATATGATGAAGTGTTGCATTTCACGTGTCCCTCTATAAGATCATCATGGTAACCTGGTATCGAGAATGCCATTTTCCACATATATATACATGCATTTACCCTGTAGGTTCATGCTATGTATGTCATAACCTCCCTCAAAACGATCCGCCACCATGATGGCTGACAACTTGGCTGTCCAGCAACACACACATTGAGGTGAAGTTCAGTTTTCCAATGTGAATGCTCTGCTCATGCACCATTTTAAGATGTTCATGCCCGGCGAGTAGGGAGGGGATTAAACAGTACTATAGACATGCATACATTTTAGCTCTCGGAATACTTCAATAATGCTTGTGAAGAATGGCTTTCTTGAATACCTCTCTTGACATCGTGTGATATGGTGGAAATGGTCAGATAGCACTACTTAGACGCCTGTAGATGCTGAGATTACACTGAGTATGTAAAAAGTGTATGGGCCATAATTAGTTTTAATTCTTGTTGGATACTTAGATAAAGATAAGACAATGTGTCATGGCTCACATGTGTCAATTTTCACTGTTGCCATGGTAATCAGATTGCTCTTATCCTTTGTTATGCATATGGATTTATAAGTTTTGGCATGGTATACAGATGTCGCGATGAGTCGCTACTCAAATTTGCTCCACTTCTTGTGATAGCTATGGTAAGTACATGTATATCAATACATTATATGCTGTCTTAGTAGATATGACTTGAAGGCTACAACTCCAGTTGTTTTCCACATTCATTTCGATTTCTTTGTGACGATATGTTGCGACTCATCCTTGTTGATTTTCACTGTTGCCATGGTAACCAGATTGCCATTGTCGTACCTGTAGTACTTTATGGATGGATAAGATTTCATGCCAGGGCTATGACTCCAGTTATTTTCCATGTACAGTTTTAATTTTTGACTCTTATGTACATGTAGATACGCAGATGCCGATGTGTCGCAATCCATGTGTCCATTTTCAATTTTTAGCTGAACAAATAAATACAGAGACGATGGACATTTATATATATACTTTCACGGCTGCTGTGATAATTAGTGCCCCCACCCCTAAAACTTTGTAATAGGATGAGAACTGTCATCCACATACACATATTTTTGAAACCATTTCTTTCCAGACTCACTGTTTTATGTGTACTTTTCAACAAAACCCATGAAGTACTTTCTCTCACAGTTTACACTCATCACAATGCTGCTGGTATTCGTTCATACGTTTCGAATGAATGCATTTGTTCAGGCGTATATTGTGTTCATCTGAACCCTTCTTAGCTCTGCTGGTCGACTCCCAGATAATTTTGTTGCAACCAGCAGAGTTACATTGTCATTAGAGACTCTAGTGGATGGATACATAGATACAGAAGTGACTGTGGCAGAAGTCATATTTGCTAATTTTCATAGTTTATATGGTAACCAAATTACTAGCTTTTATCCTTGAGATATACTTTGTAGATTATCTACTCCAGGTGCACAAATTGCCCCACAACTTAAGGCTGGTCAACACAGTCCAATTCCCCAGGGGCCTCCGTGACCCAGTTGGTTAGCGCGCTAGTGCAGCACAATGACTCAGAAGCCTCCCACCAATGTGGTCGCTGTGAGTTCAAGCCCAACCCATGCTGGCTTCCTCTGTGGCCGTACGTGGCAAGGTCTGCCAGCAACCTGCAGATGGTCGTGGGTTTCCCTGCCCGGTGTCCTCCCACCATAATGCTGGCTGCCGTCATATAAGTGAAATATTCTTGAGAACAGGGTAAAACATCAATCAAATAAATAAATAGATAAATCAAATTCTCTAACCTGCAATAAAATAAGCCTCTGTGTGCTATATAAATAGGTACGACTCCGTGGGTTGGCTACAACTGTGATTCTTTTCCATGTACAGTTTTCAGTTTTGGTGGATACATGGATAAATGTGCCAATATGTTGAGACACACATTTTGTCTATTTCTAATCTACACTTGCCATGTTCATTTGTTCAGTTCCCTTCCTTCATATTTACAACATAGATACATGTAGGTGTGAACTTGGCCAACATGCATGACATGGACGATTCCAATGTTTTGGATGTGCTCACACTTGTCTGTTTCTGAGGTTGCCATGGTGAACAGATTTCCACTTTTCCTATGTCTTCTATGTACATTATATACGTATGATGAAGTCCCTGTGTTACTCAGCTGTACAGCACCAATGGTTTTGTATACGCTGTTACTGAGAGGTGATAATGAGTCAGGCCTTTCTGTGAGTTCTCCATAGTCAGCATAGTATATACTGGACTGCAAGTATCTACCTTGTATCTAATAGGTAGATAAGAGTTTATTTGATTTGATGTATATTTGATTGGGTGTGTGTTTATTTGGGCATATAATTGTTTTGCGTATATTTCTTTGGGTGTATATTAGATTGGGTGTGTGTTTATTTGGGTATATACTTATTTGGGCATGTATTTGTTTGGCCATGTATTTGTTTGGGTGTATATTTGATTGGGTTTGTATTTATTTGGGCATACATTTGCTTGGTTACATGTTTGGGCCTATATTTGTTTGGCTGTTTGTTTGTTTGGGCATCTGTTTTTGGGCATACATTAGTTTGGGTGCTTGTTTGGGCATCTATTTTTTGGCATATATTTGTTTAGGTGAATAATGAATTTTGAAGCATTTTGTGCCTTACCAAAATAGGGCCATATCTGGAAAAAACCTTGTAGGTTCTGATTCCAGACTTCATAAGTGGCAGTGTGACTGCATTAATAAATTTTATAAAATGCAACTCTCAGTCATGTGGGTGTTGCTTTCTTTAGGACATTCAAGTACCGCATGTGAATGACACATGTTTGCATAGTTATACATTTGTATTGGTATAACATTGTATTTGTTTTCAGATTACTTGTTGGTTTAAAAACAGTTTGAATAGTTTGGGTTCCTAACAGTTTGGGCGCCAATTAGGTTGGGGGCCCAAACGTTTTTTACAACTTAAATTGCTCTAGATATGTCCCTGCCCAAAGTTTAAACTGCTGTGCTATAATCACAGAGTATGAGTTTTCTAGTTTAAAATGCATAACAGTGACATATATGGCTGTTCTGCTAGGAATTACTTATAAGACATGGTATAATTTGTACTTTCACTGGAAAGAAATTAAGAATAAATGTAACTTGTATTTCTTTGATGCGTAAAGTAATCACAGTATAACTTGTTTGTGTCTCTACTTACAAGTTGGAAAATGTGAGGGGCATATCCTTCAAGAGAGCAATGTTACTTAAATATCAACATACTAACAAACCACTCTTACTTGTGTTTTGATTTTTTGTAGGTTAATACAGTGATATGCAAATAAGAAGATGCCACAGGGAGGAACAGAGACAAAAGGTGCCTTCCTGACAAATGCAACAAGTGTCTGGTCTATAAAGTTAGAAGTTGATGATACCTCAGATGTACCTCAGGTGTGGCGCGTCGTTAAGCAAGAAGATGACTGTGTGTCAGAGGAAGAATTGAGCCCAGAAGAAAGCCATCAAGATGTCACTCTGTCTGAGGGCATACCAATTCATGTGACTGTCGGTAAAAGTGATGTTGATGGAGAGCCTACACCCCAGCAGGATCAATTTGTAAACTGTGTCAACTCCACAGCGGGTACACAGACTCCAGTTGTGCCTTCAGTGTCTGCTGTAGTGAAGGTAGAAAGGGATATTATTCCTAAAAATTGTGAGCCTTGGCAAAATGTCAAGGCAGAACCCATTGATACAGACATACTAGAACGTGGGATAGGTACACAACCTACCGTTTTGGATGGGACAAAGTTTGGGACAAGTAGAGTACAGATTGACTCCGATAAGCCACAGTTTGGGACAAGTAGAGTACAGATTGACTCCGATAAGCCACAGTTTGGGACAAATACATCACATTTTCTCTCAGCCATACCACAGTTTAGGAGGAGTCCATTCAGTACTGACTCAGTCCTACCACAGTATGTGACAGTTACAGATCACATTGACCCAGCCCTGCAACATTTTCGGAAAAGCACAAAACTTGGGAACACTTCGCTAATTGTTTTCTCCAAAATTAGCTCTAGTGTTGGTGATTTAAGTCTCTCCTATTCCAGGCTAACTGTGAGTGGTTGTGAACAATTAACTTATGTTCTGGGCCATAATTACGCTAGTTGTTATGTAGGAGATACAAGTCTGTCAGATTCTAGGTCCAGTAAGAGTGGTTGTCATCGCTTAACATGTACTGGTAATCAGTGTTATGCCACTCGCTATGGTACTGGGTTTTCATGTGGATCGTGTATGACAAAGTACAGCTCTGCTTCCGCTTTGCTAACACACTTCTCTGGGCACTTGTGTGAAACGCCTGCGATGTGTAAGAGATGTGGTGAAGTAGAAACATCGGAAGCGCATTCAGGAACTCACGCAGGTGATGAAGATTTTTTTATGTGAGGACCTGCATTGAAACCCTTGTCGATAAGTATTCCTGCCGCAGACACAAAAACCAATGCACACAGGTAAAAAGGTGATCACCCACACGGGTGAAAAGCCTTTCGCTTGTGACATTTGTAAGAGGAACTTCTGAAGCCTGGAAGCTTTGACACGTCGTCAGTTCAAGCCCACTGTGTGTGTCCCTTATCCAGCGGAGAGTGCTGCACGAGGGCGAATGGCTTTACCTCTGTGGAACGTGCAGGGAAACATTCACTAACCGATGCCATTTGAACAGACACATCAGAGCGCGCACCGGTGAGAAGCCGTTCTCTTGCGGTACTTGCGGGAAACGCTTCGCCCAACGTTCCACCCTGACATCACACAGACGAACTCACACGGGTGAAAAGCCGTACACCTGTACAACTTGTGGCAAAAGCTTCTCACAGCGCAGAGGCTTCATTGAACACAGGCGACAGCACACAGGCGAAAGGCCCTAGGTCTGTGACACTTGTGAGAAACGATTTGCTGGGTATTCTGCTTTTAAAAGGCATGTACAAACTCATTCAAGGAAAGAGTCTTAATCTGCATGTATCTGACTTGTTCTGATTACTATCGAGCACCCTTGTTTACCCTGCAACACTCCGCTTTATCCTGCGAGCTATCCTATCTGTCAGCATATGTCGTCCTCTTCCAGCATGTGTTAACATGTCAAAATGCGAAAGGCTGCTAGTTACTGTTACAGTTCTTGTCCAGTTTCAACAAAACTTGGTACAAGTGGATCAAGATTCGCATTTCGTAGTATTGATGTTCAATTTTGATCGTCCATTTTCTGTTTATACATGCATAATTTTGTAATTGTCTCTGTGCTAATTTTGTTCCATGAAGTGCACTCCGGTTTGCCCCGCAGATACACCGGTTTATCTTGCGAGCACTCTTGTTTACCCTGCAACAATCTGGATTAGCCTGCAAACACCCTGATTTATCTCGTGAGCGCTGGTTTACCCTCCGAACGCTGTGGTTTATCGAACCATCACTACGCTTTATGCCACCAGAACTCCGTTTTATCGTGGGAGCACTCTTGTTTACCCTGCGAGCTCTCCGCTGTACCTGACAGGCACTTGCCTTCACCCCTGCAATCACTCTTTCCACCCATGGTCACTCCAGTATACTCCGCGGGCAATTCAGTTTCCGCCTTAACCTCTTTGGTTTACCCAGTGGGCGCTCGGGCTTTCCACCAGCCGGTGTGGTTTAACCCGCTTAGGCACTACGGTTTCTAGGTTAATACAGTTAATCTCTGTCTTTATCTGTATTTAGCCGAGGACAAATCAGAATGTAATGTTCTGTGTACATGGACAAGGGCAGGGAATATTGTGTACGTACCTTGATAGAATTCAAACACATGTAAGGTCAGCCATCGCCACGGGAGTAGGACATAAGCACATCTCTGGTCAGCTTCACAGCTGGCACATCACGCCAAATATAGCATAGTTATCAAGTTATTTATATTAAATAAATTATTGTATATTACATATATATTTCAGTTCGAAGAGGAAGCCAGCATGAGCTCACAGCAACCGCATTGGTGGGAGGCTTCGGGTAACTGCGCTGCGATAGCGAGCTAACTGACTGAGCCACGGAGGCCCTATTGCTGTTTTAAGCCACACCGGTACTCAAGAACACTGCACTTATTTGACGGTGACCAGCATTTTTATGGGGGGAAACATGCTGTAGGAAACTGAGACCATCTGACAGCCAGCCTGCCATTTTTGGTGTATATGTGCATACTTGGTGAAAATAATGTAAATTGCCTCATCTTTGGGGACGCATTAGTTTTATTGATGAAAGCTTAAACTTCTTGACGAGAGGTTACAGTTTTAGTGTCATGTAGTGATGCAGCTGTGAGTGACGTCCCCTTGACTGTGTTAACTTGACCAGGCACCTCTCCCAGCTTGCTGACAAAGGAAGGCATAGATTTTGATGGTCAACCTACTGTATGTCAGGGGCCTCTGTGGTTCAGTCGGTTAGCGAGCTAGAACAGTGCAACGACCCAGAAGTCTCCCATCACTGCGGTCGCTGTGAGTTCAAGTCCAGCTCATGCTGGCTTCCTCTCCGACCGTACATGGGAAGGTCTTCCAGTAACCTGCAGATGGTCGTGGATTCACCCTGGGCTCTGCCTGGTTTCCTCTCGCCATAATGCTGGCTTGAGTACAGCGTAAAACACAATGAAATAAATAAATACTATATATCAAAATGTTTATGGGTGCTTTCTCTTTTTGGCAGGTAGGCATCAATATTTATTGGCCACGAAATGTGTGCGGTTGATGCAATAATGTACCGCTCGCTTCTTCGAGGAGCGAGTAAGTACCGCAAGAGTTATGCTGTGTGTATCATGTTCCAAAATGTTGATCTTCTGTCGGTAAATATCTACGAAAATGAGCAACATCAACCATCCAAAAGTTGCACAGAAGACCCCTTCTGTAAATAACTGATATCAAAAATTCCCTCAGAAGAGCTCCGGGAAATAACAAGGCTGATTCATGCGTGTCACAATTTGGGACAAGTATAGCCCAGGCTGACTGAGGCATGCCACAGTTTGGGACAATACTGTACGAACTGACTCAGGCATGCCAGAGGTTAAAGTTGTTCGCCATCAATAAGTCAATCAGAAGTCTTCATGTTAAGTTGTACTGCCCAGTTGCCTATGGATTTGTGTATTACATGTACACCCAGCCAATAATATTTTATTTACAGGATGGTATTCAGTGTTTACTAGCGAACTTTTCTTCATTAGAAAGATTGATAAGATTGCTTGGTGCTTAATGTTGGAGTCAATAATTTTTAGCCCTATCAAGTCAGGTTTATGAACTGGATTTAAAGCTGCATCCCAAACAGCGAGTGGTGGATGGATGCGAACACGCGGTCTTACTTTCCAAGGGCCCCTATAGTAGCAGTCAATTTTCTTTAATATTCCGGCTTAAGATACACCTTGAGTGAGCCAGACTTAAGAGTGATCTGATTCTTGTCTTTCACCATACTCAAGAATTTGACACTTATACGATGGCGGTCAGTTTTTATGGGTCAAGAGCGTGAAAATCACTGACAAACATTGACAGGTGGTGTGCGAAAATGCACAAATGACTGGTGGAAGAAACTGGGCCTTCAACCAACGTTGAACTGCAAAAATATGTCGTCGACCAGTTCCCAGTACCAATGCCCCACTAGCAGTGATAATGGGCCCAGGGCCAGTTTTGAACCTCTTTGTCCAAGCGATGGAAAGGTGAGCACCTATAACAACTACATCAAGGCACTGTACCTTGTAAACACCACATGAATTAAGCTGTACTGGTCATGCACCAACATACAAGTAGGGGCCTACCATTTTGATCCACTGTTTCAAGAGGAATCCAAAATCACACAACAAATCGTGTTGTGGGAAAAATAAGACCTTCATTCGAATATTAAGCACATACATGACATAACACACTCCAACGGCAACAAAATCACCAGGTACCCGGTTGTTGCAGTTTTACAAGCAACCAAGTCTGCATCATTTTATCCCAAAACATAAACTACCCAACAAACTAACATAAAATATTATAACTTAACTTTCGTCATAACTTGAAACTGCAAAACAGAACACGGACAATCCAAGAAACTACAACACAGAACATGGACAATCCAAGAAACTAACAAAATTAAAGCATTAAAAATTATCATTTCTCGTAGCACTTTTACATCATAGTTTGAAACTACAAAAACAAAAAAAGGCAGCATGTTATTCAGTAGAACATCCGACCTACAGAGCTGCCCAGCCACAGCAAAAATCAGCTTTTAACTGAATTTACAGGGTGATCCAAAAAAAGACCTATTTTGAAAATGTTTCTAATGATATTTCTCTATAATTTTCGGGTGTTATGGAGTAGAGACCCAGACAATTGTTGTAATACCACCGTGGATATGAACAGCAAAAAAAAAATATCGTTGAAGCCTACTTTGCAAGAAAATCAGTGGTTCAGACGCAAAAACAGTATGTAGGAGGCGGTTCGGTAACGTCTGAATCCTGTCCCGAGTACGAGCGGACAAAGGTCGACCACTGTGACCTTTATTCTTCAATAGTCCGTCTAGTAGGCAAAATCTCTTACATACTGTCTTGGAGTCTAAATCCCTGATCTTGTTGCAAAGTAGGCCTCAACGATTTTTATCCACTGTTGCTGTAGTATACTACTTGTTCACATCAACGGTGGTACCACAAGAAATGTCTGGCTCTCTACTCTATAACACCAGAAAATGTTGAAGAAATATCAGTAGAAACATTTTCCAGAGGAAATACAAGATAGGTAGTTTTTTATGGACCATCCTGTATAAAATACCACCGGGCAACACTGGTCTCTGTTGGAAAAGCCGTTCTGGGTGCAAAGATGATGCACGCGGCATTTAAACTAACCGCACTAATGTAAATTATATATTTTTTGTCCAAAACCGTGACTAGAAACTGGGCACAACCAGCATACGTAGGTAACTTTTCACTTCAGGTCACATGGTGAAGAATCCGGTGAAAGCCACACAGATTTTGAGCTTGCTATCTCAGTTGTTGTCACCATAGATGAAGATCACCCTGAAACACTTCAAATACCTGTACACTACATGAAATCATCAGTCGATTCAGGTTTGACGATAAGCTTGGACCTGAGGATAGTGACCAAACATCAGACATAACATGAATTGACTAGCAGTTATAAGCATCAAGGGATGATGTCCTGCAGAGCTGAGTTCCATAACCTACAGCTACTCCAATTCCAGTCTCGTAATTCATGAGTTTGGCACTAGAATTACAGTGCTGTTCACAAATACAAATGCTTGCAGTTCACAAATACCAAATTTGCTGTTCACAAGTACAAACATTTGTCGATCATAAATACAAATGTTTCTGTTCACAAATACAAACGTTTGTTTTCCACAAATACAAATGCTTGCAGTTCACAAATACAACGTTTCCTGTTCACAATTACAGACGTTTGCTGTTCACAAATACAAACGTTTGGAGTTCCCAACACAAAATTGGCTGTTCACAAGTACAAATGTTTGCTGTTCAAAAATACAAAATTTGCAGCTCAGAAGTACAAATGTTTAATTTCCACATATACAAATGTTTGCAGTTCACAAATACAAATTTGCTGTTCACAAATACAAATGTTTGCAGTTCACAAATACAAAAATTTGCAGTTAACAAATGCAAACATTTACAGTTCACAATTTCAAACGTTTCTGTTCACAACTACAAATGTTTCCAGTTCACAAATAGAGATGTTGGCAGTTCACAAATACTGATTGTGATTGGCAACCCAGAAATTATTGAATTAGCAAAGCTGGGGGTGGGACTAGGCATTAGAAGGTGTGTGATTACAAATCAATGTATAAGAACATTACTGTGCTGATATTTCACCGTGAGAGAGGAAACAAGGACAGCACGCTGGTGATCAATACAGCTGAAGAACGTTCCTTAATGCTTGAATTCAACTAAACACCTGCATATCCTTGATCTGCATGCGTCCACCCATGGTTTAATTTAGACTAAAGTTTTTCACCTTACCTGTGATAATGTTATGTATTTATTTGTTTATTTGATTGGTGTTTTACGCCGTACTCAAGAATATTTCGCTTATACGACGGCGGCCAGCATTATTGTGGGAGGAAACCGGGCAGAGCCCGGGGGAAACCCACGGCCATCCGCAGGTTGCAGGCAGATCTTCCCACGTACGGCCCGAGAGGAAGCCAGCATTAGCTGGTCTTGAACTCACAGCGAACGCATTGGTGGGAGGCTTCGGTCATTGCGCTGCGTTAGCATGCTAACCGACTGAGCCACGAAGGCCTCCGTCGTATTCAAGAATGATTCACTAATAAACCGGCCGTTTAAGCTACATACACTGTAAGTGTGATTTCACACAGTAGGCCTACACCATATATCGATCTTCACCAGGTATATAACTTAAAAATCTCTTGACTTAAAGCACAGAGCAACGACTGGATTCAAACTCGAAGCCTGAGTATAATCATGGACCTGGTGGTCGAAGCGAGTAAACGCTGCAATCACTTAAAGCGGCGAGGCCCAGACGGAAATATTTTTGAGTTTTATGGGATATCTGGGAAAACTGTTGACACTGAAGTCAACTAATCAGTCCTATTAGGTATTTGTTATTTATATGATTGGTATTTTACGCCGTACTCAAGAATATTTCACTTATACTACGGGGACCAGCATCATGGTGGGAGGAAGCCGGGCAGAGCAGGTTACCGGCATGTACGGCCGGAGAGAAAGCCAGCAGGAGCTAGACTTGAACTCACAGCGACCGCATTGGCGCGCTAACCCCCTCGGCCACGGAGGCTCCCTCCTATTAGGTATTTGTATGTACATGTATGTATACTTGAGTTTTAAGTCCTGCCCAACAATTTTTCAGTAACATGACGTCGAGGAGTCCTTAGATACATACTGTGCCTCCTTGTGGCAGGCCTAGTCCATATTGCCAAAGCGCTGCCGTCACTGGAACATAATGCCTAAGACACTTTCTACCAGGCATTCGGTAAGATTGGTGACGTCCTTTAGCAGGCCACACCTGGGAATGTGAATGCTTCCTCTTAGCCAGCCGACCTCGCTGAATCGTAATAAACGGCCATTCCACAACTCCAGTTTTGAAATGCTATTTAAACGCTTGTCTTTAGACGATATGAATAAAAACTGGAAATACACATAACAAGTGTCACGTTAGGTCAGATATACCTCAGAATTTAAATAAATATGGGGACATTTTCTTTAAATCGACTTGACAGTCTAAGGGAAAAACTTGCTTTGTCCATTCAGCTCATAGGGTTATGATTTTCCCACAGAAACTCTTTAGAAGTAAAAATATACTTTCGTTTGTCCAAATAGAGTCCGTGCATCCATACGACGCACGTTCATATTCCAAAAGATTTATTCAATTCTTTATTTGATTGATGTTTTACGCCTTAGTCAAGAATATTTCACCTGTACGGCGGCGGCCAGCATCATCGTGAGAGAAAGCCTGGAAGAGCCCGGGGGAATCCCACGACCATCACAGGTAGCTGGCTGATCTTCCCAGCTACAGCGGGAGAGGAAGGAATTGAACTAACAGCAACCACATTGATAAGAGGCATCTGGGTCATTACATCGGGCTGGCGCGCTAACAACCTCGGTCACGGAGACCTCTACTCCAAAAGAGGCACGGATTCAAGACTGCAGGTTATGGACGGGGATTCTCTATCATGCCTATTGTGTCTCTCGTGACAATGAGCGGTTGATCACGCCCGTGTGACCACGCCCGGCACTTAGCACCTAGAGGTTAGAGCCAGGAAACATGACTTGTTGGTCCGGTGTCAGTTATAATGTGATTGGGTCGGTGTCATGCCTGGTGTCTTCGGCATGATGTTCCAGTAACTCAGCACTTCAGCAGCATGGACTAGCCCGGCCGCAAGAAGACACAGTATATGTACATTCTAAGGACTCCTCGTCGTCATACGACTGAAAAGTTAAGCACGACATAAACCCCAAGCACACATACATACATACACGAAGCAGATTTCGCTAGGACTTTAACTAGCGACTGAAATCCTTGGTTACGCCGCAAACCGCGATTTTCGACAACAATGAAACTGACCATCACAATGCAAGTTCTGACTCCCTCAGCATGACGTTAAATTTACTTATTTATTTGGTTGGTGTTTTACGCCGTATTCAAGAATATTTCACTTATACCGCGGCGGCGAGCATTATGGTGGCAGGAAACCGGGCAGAGGCCGGGTGAAACTCACAACTATCCGCAGAGTGCTGCCAGACCTTCCCACGTACGACCGGGGACGAAGTGAGCATGCACTGGACATGCCGTTTAATGCCAATCAAGTAAATACATAAGTAAAATACGTCAAATTACAAAAAAAACTGATATGAACATTTGTCTCCATCTTGCATGGTTTTTGTTCACATTGGATGCTGAGTGCATTGTTATGACGCCTTTTCCCTCTGCCTTGGCATATTATTGCCATTAGCATTACTTTTCTTTAAATAGCTCTGCTTAAGCATGAGGCTGCCATCCTTGAAACAGTTACACGAACAGATGAAGTGAATCCCTACGTATTTATTTATTTATCTATTTGATTGGTGTTTTACGCCGTACTCAAGAATATTTCACTTATACGACGGCGGCCAGCATTATGGTGGAAGGAAACCGGGCAGAGCCTGGAGGAAACCAACGACCATCCGCAAGTTGCTGGCAGACCTTCCCTCGTACGCCCGGAGAGGAAGCCCGCATGAGCTGGTGTTGATCTCACATCGAGCGCACTTGTGGAAAGCTTCCGGTCATTGTGCTGCGATAGCGCGCTAACCGACTGAGCCACGGAGAATCCCTACGTAAGGTAAACTTACAAGTGGCTGGATTACTTAGATATTAAATACACGGTTTGGTGGTGGTGCGTGGGTTGAGGTGGGCGTGGTTTGTGGGGTGAAAGGCAGGTTCTGTGTCAACAAACTAGGTTATGCTGTTGGGAAACTTACATCACTGATACACAACACTCCATAGAGAAAATTGTTTCTCTACTAAAACAAAGAATTACAAATAAAATACCTATCCTGTTGGCTGTACACCTTAATAACAGACTTGTGCCCAACATCACAACAATAAAGCAGGTGAAATCACCTTTAATGGAAAAAAAACGCACACTGAGGACAGAATTTGCGCTAATCGGGTCAGTGTCAGACCTACGTTTTCCCTCTGTGTACGCTGCAGCCTGCACTTGAATTCAGTCGAGTGTTCTCGAGGCTTCTGTTTGTATCAGTACATAAAGTGTCCATTCTGGAAAAATGTACCCCGTACGGTAAACATGTTTTTGAACAAACCATCCAGAATTTTGTGTAAGTCTGTAAGTATGAGCGACAAAGTTATAAAGCTCGCTGTCTTTTACTAAAGTTCATTTGAGAGCAACCATATTTACTCTCGCCCTCTTAGAAGGATTTTGTGGGATTTGGAGATATCGGTTTTCACGCAATTCGACATTTGTCATTTTGTACATTTTTCTGTACGTATCTCTTTGTGAGCTTGTTTGAGACGTTATTTTGGAGCTTGTATCGCTCAGTGTCTCTTTGTGCGCTGACGCACATTTCATCCCAGTTTACCCTGAAAGAGGCTTTGCGTATGTTTCCGAGGAATGAAATATACATCGCCAGCTCGACACCACGGACACTGCCGTCAACCCGTCTGCCCAGGAAAGTTACACCTTGCCGGGGAGTTGAACATATATACCATTGTTGGCGTACCGTGCCCACTGCTGTTGGTCTCTTACAGTGCTGTCATCCTTCGATTTGAGATTCCCAAGAGCTGTGGATTCTGTATTTACGTGGATTGACTTGCCTGTGGAAGCCGGGATATTCCATCCGGATTTTGATGCTGTCACCAGTAACAAACTGTATATTTTTGTAATTATCTGTATCATTTTGTATAGTATTGTCAGTTGTACTGTTTGTCCGTTTTGTTCAAATGTATGTATTGAACTTATTCAAGTGTCTTCGTATTTCTTTGTTTGATCTTGTGTAAGGTCTATCGCTGTCTGAGAGTTCAACAAGCCATTTGTTTATCATTTTTCCTCTCCGATAGTGGTGCCCTTACATATACACAACCTCAGTAATATCACATTTATACGGTGTTCGCTGATTTTTATTAAATGCTTATGCAATGAATAGCTATTCCAATATGTTAAACATCGCATATTTCCTTCATGCAGGAAACCTGAAATATTCTACCTGAATCATATTTTTTTAGGACTATGACGGCTCTATATTTAATTTAATCACTTTTTCTGATTTTTCGTGAAAATAGTTTCAATATGAGAGTAAACAATTAAATTAAACAAATAAATACAAAAATTTCACCGTCTCCATGAGCAAGAACACAAGGCGGAGCGTAATGAATGGATCCAAACACACCTCCACAGATAGCTAAAGGAATAAAACCCTCCTGACTCAAGGCCGCGTCCAGGTAAGCTAGATACAGGCTTAAACACTGTACTTCGTTGTCAGGAAATATCGGTTTGAGTTCAGGAAAGAGTATTGGGCTCGATTCTTTGGTTAGGTAGCCTCGTAAAAACTAAGCCGGTGTCCATCGAAACATCAGATGATCCTGAAAATGAATGTTCTATGCTTCCCAAGACGAAACTCAACAAAAAGCTATGTGTGGATGGCATTTTTGCCTCTTACATCTTATTGCGATGTTGTACTTGCCAATTATTCAGGCGACACGCCTGCTTTGAACACTCTAATTTTTCAAAGTAAACGCTCTGGCCACCCGAATACTTCTAGTTGGGGATGGTATATTTCTTTATTGTCGGTGAAGCTTGGTAAAATTGGAACAAAACGAAACATGAAACATCAAATCTAACAGACATTGTTTTAACAGGTTAGTACATTACTGATGATATCAATGTCTTGTTTTTTGCTTTGTCATTACTGTTCTTTAGTCGACTGTTAACTCGTCTGTGTGATTCTTGCATTTTGCCCCTTCGCCTGACATTCCTTTATATATCCGATCCCTCGATGCCGCCCATCCTTCCAACACATTCGGACAGCCATCAGTAAGCTGAAATTACAACCAAAGACTATTACCGACAGTCATTTGCTTATTGCTTATTACTTTTTTGACTACATTTTATCCATTTGATAATTTGGTTTGAAATATCAAAGTTTTATTTTTAAAGCATATTCCGAAACCACAAATTCATGATTCTTATTTCTTCGGCATTATTCACCCGATACATGGATATTTTTATTTTATTTGACTGGTGCTTAACGTTGAATTCATGAATATTGCACGTATACGGCGGCGGTCAGTATTATGATGGGAGGAAGCCGAACACAGCCCGCAGGAAACCTACGAGCATCGGCGGGTAGCCGGCAGACCTTCCCACGTACAGCGAGAGAGTTACCAGCATTATGGTTGGAGGAAGCCGGGCAGAGCTTGGGAGGAAACCTACAAGCATCTACGGGTTGCTGGCAGACCTTCTCACGCTCATCCGGAAGATCTAAGGATATATGACCGGGATTAAAACCTTACTGAAGATTGTAAATGATTGTATTAAAATGTTGTAATAAAAATTTTCTTTTCAACAGAAAATTGACTACAACGTGTTATACAGATAAGATGCTCACAATCTGATATTGTTTAATTGTCTTCATAGCTGTATCTTACACACACATAAATTCACGCACCAAGTTTGTGGAAATAAGCCTACACTTGTTGTGATAAATAACTATTCATAAGTGAATCATATAACCCTTTTGACGCCTGATTTCCCATGGAAGATATTCGTACGTGATTCCTCCTCGTAAATATTTCTATTTGTTATATGGTTTGTTGTGCAGAACCCCCAATGACCAATGACTGTGGATAGTCCTCTATAAATAAGTAAAGCATTAAATTAAACAGATAACTTACGCCACCGACACTGGCAGATTGGACATCCTCTTTCGTCTTTCACGTTCCCGAACGGACAGTACATCATGCAGACAGGGGGGCATTCTGGCCCAGGCGCTATAAGCACACAAACCCAAGCAATACGTTATTCATAACCATTGTTAATTATTAACCATTGTTGGCTAACGACCTATTCAAGAGGTTTTACTCACACGACGACAACCACAATAACATGGGTGGAAGAATTCCTTGGGCAATCCATTCTCACCAGTGTGAGCCTTTCAACGTTATATTGGTGGAAGTTAAACGGCCTGCTGAGAACTTGATGCAAATTATTGATTTATTTATTTACTTGATTCTTGTTTTACGCGGTACTCAAGAATATTTCACTTATACGACGGCGACCAACATTACGGTGCGCGGAAACCGGACAGAGCCCGGGGAACTCCACGGCCACCCGCAGGTTGTTGGCAGACCTTCCCACGTACGATATTAAATAATGGAATAATTGGACAAAACAGAGCCAATAATAATGATAAAATAGACTTGGCAGCGTTGGTGTTTAGTAACATCTTTCACAAATGTCCCGGGGAATGGGAAGTGGCCTTGCTATCATGTTTGATTCGCGACGGTTGTTCAGATTTTATCTTGACTTCGCAAGATAAATATAAACGGTATGATCGCCACATTGGAGATAAGAACAGTTGCAATCAAAGCGCAACTGAGATACACATTTGATTAACGGCACCATATACACTAAAATTGTACACAATGTCTATACTCATTTTATTCATTCGCGTAGAACATTCAGTGTGTGTTTTCGTCGTCGTTGAAAACTGTTGACTGCTTCTCTATGCAGGAATTCGTCCCAAATTTTTTTATCTATATTTTGCATACTTTTTGAGTTCTTTGGTGGTTTGTGTTATTTGTCGTTCTTCGAAATTGGCCTTGCGACTGCGGACCCGGCATTCTAATTTGGGTTGATGGGTGATCAGTATATGAATCGACACCTACTTCTTTAAATGAACAAAAGGAAGTTCCATTCTCTAGGACAAATATGGTGCGAAATCATATTGGTCCCTGGACTGAAAATTTATTTTCCCTTGCACTGACTCGTGCAGTGTGTTTGTTGTGCAATAGCGGTGGAGTCGGTTAGCGCGCAAATGCAACGCAATCACCCAGAAACCTTCCACCAATGCGGTCGCTGTGAGTTCAAGCCAAGCCATGCTGGCTTCATCTCCTACAGTACGTTGGAAGATCTGCCTGCAACCTGCGGATGATTGTGGGTTTCAACTGGGCTCTGCCCGGTTTCCTCCCACCATAATGCTGGCCGCCGTCGTATAAGTGAAATATTCTTGAGTACGTCGTAAAACAGCAATCAAGTAAATGAATAAGCGGTAGATGTGGCCATTCGCCCAGCCTGATATTCGTTGAAGACATTTGTCTTCCATCATTATTCTCTAAAGTCACACGATGACCGAAATCGCGTATGATTATTTATTTATTTAATGATTTATTTTTTTGTTTTTTTGGTATTTTTTACGCCCTACTCAAGAATAATTCACTTATACAGCAGCGGCCATCGTTAGGGTGAGAAGAATCTGAACGGAGCCCTGGGAAAAACCCACCATCATCGGTGTATTGGGGACAGACTTTCCTACGTCTGGCCGTTGAGGACGCCTTCGAGAGCTCAAAGCAGCCACATTGGTGAGAGACTGCTGAGTCATTCTACCGCACTACTATGCTACCCCCCAGGCAAGGCAGACCCTTCTGCTTGAAATGATATCAGTGAGTGAAATCTCCTTACGTGGTCGACATGCGCAGATAGGACATCCATCTTCATTAACTTCGTTCCCGTACGGGCAATATATTAAACAGACAGGCGGGCAGTCGTTTCCCTCCGGACCTGAAACTATATCAATCCCAAACGCATACTTTGATTTATTTATTTGATTATTGTTTTACGCTTTACTCAAGTACATTTTACCTATACGGCGGCGGCCAGCATTACGGTGGAAGGAAACCGAGCATAGCCCCTGGGAAACACACGACCATCCGCAGGTTGCTGGCTGACCTTCCCACGTAGGGTCGGAGACGAAGCCAGTATGAGCTGGACTGGAACTCGCGACAGCATTGGTGGGAGGATTCTGGGTCATTGCGCTGTGCCAGTGCGCTCACCAACTGAGCCACAGAGGCCCCCATTTTTCAGTTTCAAAGCACAGCGCTAGAATTCAGTTCATTTTTTAAAACTTATGAGTAATCCGATTCATTCGCACTCGGTGGGAAATTTGCAATCAGCAGACAGGGAACCTTTGCATTTTATTTTCGAATATACGTCGTCCAAAAGATTATTTCACTTCTATATGGTGATATATTACTATTGCGAGTGCGTCAAGGGAAAACGGGATATAAGCATATTCTCGTCGCTCTGTTGGAGAAACCTCACACAGAGAGTTGCATTTGTACCTTTTAATAGAGTGGTATCGTCTACCATTCTTTACAGAAATATTTCTCAGAAGCAGCTTATATTGCATATATTACGTCCGTCCGTGAAATTAAGGAATGTTCCATGTAACACAATTATTTGTGTAACCTATATTATGGATGTCAACACTGCATGATTGTAATTTCAACTGATCAAACATCGTAAGAATCAAACAAACAGACGGAGGTAAATCTTGATCTCCCAACCCTTCGGTACTAGTAAACAACTAAAAATTAATACATTAATGCACATACTTAGAAGGACAGGGAACATTTATAGTGTTAGGTTAACACTTTGAAATTAAATGCATGGGAAACGCAACGATTTAATACTTTAATCTTTTGACAAATTAACACTTCTAGGGGTAACGTTCGGCATTATAAACGTTACAATGTGGTAATCTGAAAACATAACGTTACAACATGCAAACTATCATTAAGCAGGGGGATCATTAGTTCAACGTGCTGATCCTCATAGTATACAGCATGTAAACCTGTATCATTTCAGCACGCATGTAGAGAATGTTGGGATTTTAACACTTGCTGTTTAAAAAAAGGATTATTGAGCCAGCAATGGTCGTGAGTTTCCCCTGGGCTCTGCATGCTCGGTTTCCTCCCACCGCAATGCTGGTCGGCGTCGTATAAGTGAAATATTCTTGAGTACGGCGTAAAACACCGATCAAATAAATGAGTTAATAAATCCAAAAGAGTAATATAAAAGCTCGCAACTTACGTTGTATCTGCGACTGGGCCCCCACGGTGGCGAAAAGGGTAACAACTGCAACGAGAAGTGCGATCATGGCTGTCTTGTGTACAGGACTACTGTGGTAGGGAATACAACGTCAAGATGTCAAATGATATTAAGGTCGAGATTAGTATAGCTTTTATACCATGTCCTGGTCCTCTAATTGGGGTAGTTGAATATAACAATCATAATTCCGACCATTATGGTAACGCGATTAAATGTATATGGACGTGTTGTGCGAAATTTTGTTCTGTTTATACATTTTAAAGACAAAGGTCAGATTTAATGCTCTTGGCAGATTGAAATCATATCGCTTGTTTTTTTTTAGCTGAGGAATAACAAGGGTTATGGGAGAAGCGTTTATTTTGTGTCATGGCAAACTGTTTTGTTTCTTCTTTTTTTTTTTTTTTTGGTCTGGACACAATTGCTGAAATATAACCGTGATCAATAGATTTCGGGATAAATCGGTGTCTAGACAACGCCGGAGAGTGTTCTGCATGTACGCAGTGACATCCACTGGCTTCCCTCAGAGGCCTTTACGAGCTGGAGTAACAAACTAAGAAGCACCTTATTTCTGTCACATATATACGACGAGACGTGTTGTTTTTATTCTCTCATTGTCCCGTTGTAGCCCACAAGCCTGGCAACTTTCACACATCTACTTATTGATTTCAACCCATTCGTCTAGATATATTGTTTTAATTTTACCTATTTTTATACGTTACCTGTATAAACTCTTAGCTAAAATGGTGTCAATATACACCCATAATGGGTGTAAATGGCTTGTCCCAGGTTGTACACCCTATTTGATGTAAATTTACACCCTTGAAAAGGGTGTGAATTAACACCATAAGAAAGGGAGTGAATTGTCACATTTTAGAAAAGGTACAGATTAACAGCTTAATTGACACCTTTCCAAATGTTGCAAATAACACCTTTTGGAAAATTTGCAAATTAACACTTTTCAAAAAGGTATGAATTAACGCCTTTCAGAAAACTTGCAAACTAAGAGGCATTTACACTGTTTAGAAAGGATTTACATTGCAATTTAATTTGGAAATGTAAACAACATAAGGCCAATGAAGAAGATTACCCAGCTGCCCCATTTATATGATATATGTCTGCATGTACAGCTGCGTTCTGTCCATGCTCAGCCCTCGGAATCCCGCCCAGAGGTAACCCACAGGCCATCATGGATGACATATTAATGCAGCAGTGGTAGTACACCCAAAAGAAGTTTACGCAAAGAGACTATACATAAGATTTTCGGCTTAAAATTCTATCTCGCTGTTGTAATGAAAAATCTCCCAAGTTGAACAAATGGCTGAGGCTGACTGAGGCTGCACACAAAATGTTTCGCCTAAAAAAGGTAAAAACTGTGGCGTTTTTACCGAAAATCTGTGGTATAATTTCCTTAATCTCATCATAAACGTCAAACACATGTATAAGGCATGCCACGGGAAAGGAAAACAATAAGAGTTATTCTGCAGCGATAATGTACTTTTATCTTACATTAAAATTAATATAAGTGTCACCAACCTTGAACATGAATCTGTGTCTTTGAATCAATTTTTCGCGTATACTGTTTTCATCTCCAGGCAGATGCTTAACTTGTTCCATACTTAATTCGTGTAAGTCTTCTAACTACAGTTGGTCTGGAGTAAAGTAATTCCATAAAAAATTTCCAGCACTTCAAAGGTGTTATACCCTTTGGATGCCCAATGAGTGGCCAATAGTCTGTCCAGTTCAGTGACCAAGTCCGTGGCTTCCAACAAGGGATCTTTCTCCACAAACAGCGGGATGGCTGAAGCTTCGTTGAAATTGTCTTGAACACATTACCCAAATGATGTAATCACTTCATATGTCCTGTCAAATAAAATAAACTAGACTAAGCATCTGTTCAAAGCTCTAAAAGTAAAGAACACTATGTTTTAAAGTATTTGGATTTTATGATGACATCACCTTGTCATTTCAGTAGCGTAAAATATCCTGTCTGCTACAATCTTAATCCTGTAATCATATGGTGCTGGTAGTGTAATTTTTTAACCAGTCTGTTATTATGATAAGCGACAGTTTGGCAAAGTTTCATTCACTGAAAACTACAAAATATATGTCAGACTAGCCCCTTGCTCAAAAGCTTAGTAGTTGTTAAACAACACAATATAATATCTCAGCTTCCACTGCGTATAATAAATCACTCAAACTACATGTACCGCAAAAAAAGTTCTCACTTAACTTCAAAAACAGGAATTCTTTTGTAACAGCTTCAACACACTTGTCACAAGCACAACTATGGCCTAATGGCCTACCAAAGGAAATTATCATATATAGAAAAGTTATGTCCGTATGTAGCTGTGAAACACAGCTAAATAATACTAATTATTTGAATATAATTATTTATAATTTGAATACAAACAACACAGAAGAAGAAAGTCATATAGTGTAAAAGCGAGCGATAGACAGGTAAAAAATTTACAAAATACAATAATTAAAAGTCCTAATGACATAAAACGGACCATTTCGCTTTTCCTGGGGAATGTTGCAGTAACGATGTAAAACAGGCGCGTTATTACTATTCGGAAAGGGGTATAAAAAGCTATTTTGTAGGGCAAAATGTTATTAGGCCTATATTTTTAATTTTAGTTTTGAAACTTGCTTCTATTTCTTAAAAAGCACAAAGAGGCACTGTTAACTAATACTAGACAGTAGACAGGAAAAAACAACTTACGTTTACTGTGTCGTCACCAATTGTATAGTCTCCATAAAGGGCTCGTACTTCACATCCTTGGTTTGAGAGATGTGTAAAAACCATCCTTGGTATCCGTTGAACTCAGAAAGCAATAGATTCTCCACGTTTGTGTCAGTCAAAGCTCCGCCGTCCTCCATAACTGAAAAATACGATAATTGTACACGTATGGATTTGACAAGAATAACACCTTGAAAGCCGTTTAACATTATATGGCTGTTTTGAATATCTGTAGAAGTACGGTCAAGCCACTCGACAGGTCTGCATGGGTTATACGATTGTTCCTTCCCTCTGTATAGGACTAATGTGACTCTTAGTGCGCCCCATTGTGAGAACATATATCTAAAATTCTACTTAGGGAATACAAACTACTGAACAGAACATTTTAACGGCTCAAATCTTTCTTACATGTCACTAACCATAACGGATACCAATGCCGATCTGCTCTTAGGTGAAAGGTTTTAATTTTATGTAGGTGTCTATCTTAGAAATAAGATGTAATAACAACACAAAGACATTGTCCGCGAGACGTGAGCGATACGTCAGTACCGTTTATTGACAAGGAAACGTCATCAAGACTTGAAACTTTGAAGTGGACTCAGATATTTATACCCTTATAGCGGCATCTTGTTTAAAACTGAGAGAGCTCTACCTATTTAAGGGAATAATAACAAATACAAAACCTTTAGAAACTCACAAGGAGTAAAGCAACCAGATCTTCGGTGTACATGGTATTCAATGCTTGGCATTCTCTTGTCTTTTCCCCAACCAGTTTCAACTTAGTTTGCGTTTCTTTTTTGGTCATAATTCTAAACCTAGGCGCAAATAGCTTTTCCTTTTTCTTTGTTTTAAATACGATTTCCCTTAACTAGGGAATTCATGAGACTTTTAGTTTAGCAAATAGTCATGCTCAGTTTCCAATAGTTTTATTGGATAGATCTATGGCAGAAATTTCATGGCTAATTCTTACTAGATGTTCGGGGGCCTCCGTGGCTCAGTCGGTTAGCGCGCTATCGCAGCACGATGACCGGAAGCCTCCCACCAATGCGGTCGCTGTGAGTTCAAGTCCAGGTCATGCGGGCTCCCTCTCCGGGCGTACGTGGGAAGGTCTGCCAGCAACCTGCGGATGGTCGTGCGTTTCCCGGTTTCCTTCCACCATAATGCTGGCAGCCGTCGTGTAAGTGACATATTCTTGAGTACAGCGTAAAACAGCAATCAAATAAATAAATATATAAATACTAGATGTTCGACGTTAAAATGAATTAATATGCATGTTTGGCTTGAAAGTCCACTGTGTAATGTTGATTAAGGGGAACTAGCTCTCGTTCTTCCCTATTTCGCCCATCATATTACGCAATGAGTCTTAATTCTCCGGGAATACTAATAAGTAATTTTTTCCTCCTCTCCACTCAGCAGTGGTCTGCAGAGAGGTCTCCAATGTCGACACCAGTACCAGAATCACCATGAATACATGAATGAAATCCGTGTCTGCGGCACAGCTGATATATGAACATTACCTACTGCTTTGTGTTACAACTCTAAATGTACACGGGAATCGATCTCATGCTAACTGCGCGTAGCCATCTGCCCGTGACAGCAGGAACTTAAGCCGGATGTGGGTTGAATGCCTTTAGGACAGGATATTGGACGGCTTTGCACTGAAATCAGTCACATATAACAACATACATAAGAACCCAAGGCCCTAAATCCACGGTGTAGCCTCTGTTACCAATGTGGTTACAGGTTGGTTTCCTTGCTTAACATCTCGTTATACACATTTTTGTAATGCAACAGCTAACCTCAGCCATTTCTAAGATGGTGAAAAGGTGCTATTTTAAATGTACACCATTTCAACGTTAGGTTGACCCCTTTGTAACACTAAAGACATTGCTTGGAGTTTGTAATGGTGTCGAAAGGTGTTTCGTGTCAGTTAATACCCTTTTAACCACAGATAGGCACCTTTTTAGTTCCATTATTATGCTTTTGTCTCTTCTAAGGTGTGACATGAATCTTCATCACCAAAGAACACTCTTTCAATGCAAGTCCAACACTCGTTTGATACCAATCTAAGCAAATATTTTAATCAATTTTAGCCTCAGAAAGCCAACACTGTACAATGTTACGAGGCGTTAATTTATCACACCAGTGTTCATATGGACGAATACATATGTAATACGGATAAGGAAAGTCATACACATACATGAATACATGAATGGTGTGATCCCCAAAGAAGTGTAGAAATGATGACAACTTCTTGTGAAAGGAAGAAATCTGACCAAACCTTATTCTGATTAAAAAAAAATGCATGCCAGCCAAAGTTATGAGAAAGACGACTTGCGATATAGCGATGTTTTTCAAAAATTTATACCCTGAAGTGTGAAATAATGACGGATTCCTGCTCCACCCTTAAAAAAAGGTGTATTCATGGATAAACAGTGTATTTTTGGGGGGTAATTTTACACTCTTTCAGCACCATTTCAACAAAGAGTGTATGAGCTTTACCAAGCCTGTTGAATGCATTGGTCTGAAAACAATGGTAGGATTTATATGTACATCGAAACGTCACCGGCAATAAAGCTGAGGAGTTTGTTATCCATATGTAATGTGCCCTCTTAGTGATGTCTAACGAATTGCAATTAACACAACTGTATCTTTTTAACCTAATTCTACCAGACATACTGCCGTAGAAGGCTTCTAGGTTAATACTATTTAATCACTCACAGTACAGAAGTATTTATTTATTTATTTGATTGTTGTCTTACGCCGTACTCAATGATATTTCACTTATACGACGGCACCCAACATTATGGTGGAAGGAAATCGGACAGAGCCCAGCGGAAATCCACGACCATCCACAGGTTGCTGTCAGAGGAAGCGAGCAAGAGCTGGACTTGAACCCACAGCAATCGCATTAGTGGGAGGCTTTGGGGTCATTGCGCTGTGCTAACGTGCAAACCGACTGAGCCACGGAGGCCCCTGTACAGAAATAGAAAGAAACCCTAACTGAGGTAAGTAACTTGGCAAGAAGCGGGATTTCAACCGGTAACGTGTTGCGTTTTTGTCGACTATCACACTGTCGTCAGACTGGTTGAAAAATCATTATAAACTGCTCGTCTTCAAATTAATCTGGCCTTTTTCTGTTTTTGTTTAACGTCATTTCATTTAAATATGAAAGTCAGGAATAAATCAACTTTTGGATGTCATTCTACTTTTAAGCGACTGATGTGTTTGTATAGATGCTTAGGATTTGTGCTTCACAATTACTCAGGCATGTGACGACGAAGAGAAGGCTTAAATCTTGGCGTCGAAATAGACACTCATACAACCTATCCCGTGACTGTAACTGATGCAGGCTGATGAGATTAAGTGAAAGACAGCCCATGTTCTAAGTTAAGTTTGCCCAAAAGGTTGGACAATATTATGTTTATTTCGCTTAAGTACTTTTTCTAACAGCTACTACGACAGGGGAAGCTGACATTTGAGCTTATTCCGTCGACTAACATGAACCGCAGCCAATCTGCATGCATCGTGAAGCAATTTTTTCAAACTCGGAACACTTGTTACCTGAAACAGTAGTAAAGTGCTAGAGCTGCGTTTGTAACTTAAGTGTATATGTAAATGTAGAACAAGAAATGATCAAGAAACTTACTCCGGCCACAACACAATGGTCTTGAAACACTTTGCAGTATAAATGTTGTTCACACATTTCCTTGTTATAATAATAACATATAACATTGTTAAAGAATATTTCACTTATATGTCGGTGGCCAGCATTATGGTGGGAGGAGAGCTCTGGGGAAACCGACGATCGTCTCCAGGTTGCTGGCGGACCTTCCCACGCATGGCCGTAGCGGAAGCCAGCATGAGTCGAACTAGACTTCACGCCGACTGAACAAGTGTGAGGCACCTGGGCCATTACGCCACGCTGGCGCGCTAACCCTTTCGGCCACGGGGGACCCCTTCTAAAATTAAAACAGTGTGCTGTCCCTATGTAATTTCATGTCATACTGACAGACAACTCTAAACAGTTACGTCACATCTGCTGACATCTCCTAAGGCTCTGTTTGGTCAGTCTCGCGTAAGCTTAAAGGCATGGGCACCCTCAGATCCCACGTCGGCAGTGCAATACTTCACACTTCAAACGAAGATAATTCAGCATCGAATGCATAGAATTTCAAACATTTTTTTTTACATTCACGAGAGAATTTTACGATCTTTTTAATGAACAGCACCTCAGGCATGAGCTGTCTATCATTTTAAATCAAAATCTAAAGCGTGTACATGTGTCATGCTAGGTTAAAAGTTGTCGTTAATGGAAATGTGTATCTCTCAATTGTTCTTTGATTGCAACTGTTTATATATTTCCAATGCAACACTAGGAATTTAAACACAGTCCCATTTAGGCGTACTACCATTTACGATCCACACCACATTGATTGCTTGCTTACAGGGAAAGATCACAAAAAATGAAACTATGGGGAGTGAAAAGATCATCAAAAACTGTATCTGAAAATACCCTCACGATTTTTAGATTTTTTTCACCAAAGTAAATGCAGTCAAATATTTTGATTGTATGGTGGGTTTTCTCAGCAGTGAACCACATCATCAATATGGTCAATATATAAACTCAATGACAGTATTTTCAGGTACAGTTTTAATGATGTTTTCACTAACCATAACTTCATTTTTGCCGGGTCTTTCCCTTTAATGTTTCATGGATAGGTCAACCGCTGAATGGTTCGGTATCCATATTCTATGAGGGATCGGTGTCCAGTGTGTTCTAGGTAACTATCCAATGAGGTTGCACTATAAATATGTATGGGATTGGAGTCCAGTGTGTTCTAGGTAACTATCCAATGAGGTTGCACTATAAATATGTATGGGATTGGAGTCGACCTCTCCCTAAATAGCACATCAACGAAAACCCTGTTATGAAAGCGACCTTGAAACCAGCAAACAGCGAAATGAACTAAAGGTCACCTGATCAGTTAATTTGTGTAAGATACAGAAATCTGATAAACCCCAATAAGTCCACCCATTTAATAACCTTACAGACTTTTAACATCACTTGATATCGGTATATAATTAGAGATATTTAAAATATTGATGCTATCAACGTTCATTTGCAGATAATACGGTTTAATCATTTGGAAATATAGCCATTTTTAGGCGACATAAATCTCACTGGCTATTGACGCAGTAAATGTGCAATATCCTTGACGCCAGAGAGATTTATAGCTCACTGGCGTCAGGGGATCTTTATGACCATGTTTGTGTATGAAAGGCGGAAGAGTGTTTCAGCCGTGAGTTCAAATCTAGCTTTTTTCAATTATTGAACATAAGAAATGAAACATACAATGAAAGCATGAATGCATATTTTCCACATCTAATCGTCCACTGGTTCATTTTTAAATGAGATAAACGTACTGTGTATTTATCTTTTAGAGCATGCTTAGACCAGGAGTCTTTAGATGCCGCCAATGGAACATCTTGCCGAAGACACCAGATATGAAACCCAATCCAGTCGCATTACACTAACATTTGACCGACTACTCATGTTTCCCAGCTCTGTCTCAGTGCTGAGCTCCAAGTAAGGCAGCCGTTACCGTCCTGGGATTGACCCCAGATCTCACGACTCTGAGGCGGACGCTCTAAACACTGGGCCACCAAGGTGGTCTGTTTTCTTTGATGTTCTTTGATATAAAACACGCAATTAAACAATTAAAGCATATTATCTCCGCGTGATAAAGTATAAAGTAAGTGTGCATCGAAAGTTTCAAAAATTAAAAACAATTTGCAAAGGAATAAGACTATAACAGTCGACAAACTATGGTACAAAATTCCCGGAAACATGTCAAAGGTAGGAAGCCTTAAAGTCTTCGTCTTATCTGATCAGTCAGCTTTACGTCTCGTTAGAGGGTGAGACTCGTGCCTTTACAAACGTTCAACAGTTCAGATGAATGGACGCAATCAAGCCGCTGATATATGCTTACCCCAAGATTTAGGCAAAGGGAAGTTGTCATGCGCAAGCGTTGTCACCTAAATAAAACGACGGCATCCAGCTGGATGTCAAAGAATCTTTCCGGACATCAGACATCGCTCTGGGATCAATTCCCGAAGCAATTTTTTACTTAAGTGAAACTTTCAAAACAACTAAAATTAAACAGTTATGAAATAAACTGGGCGATGCATGTATATCATGCGGAAGGAAAAGGTGACACAAATGTCAAAACCATAAATCTCAAATAAGCGGGGAGATTGAGCTTGAAGATTTTGACTTAAGTCAACTATTACTTTCTGGAAAAGGCCTCTGGTCCCAGGATCACGAATTTATTTTAGAATTAATTCATATTTAGTCTTAACTTTTTTGTATTATTTCTAAGCTTAGATTTGAGTTGGGGTATTAATTATTTATTTTTTTGCCTTGAAGATTTGAGACAAAACCTGGTTTTAAAATAAATATTTTTAAGTGAGTCAAGATTTTTAGAGTGGTAAACTGTTTTGAATTTAAGACAGTCTAGGACAGCTTTGTGATCCTGGAGTCTGGACTTCTCCAAACCCGGTGAATTATACACCCGGTATGACACAACCACTATGTAACACACCCGTTGAATGACACACCCGGTATATAACACACCCGGTCAATGACACACCCTTATATGACACAATCGGTATATGACACAGCCGATATATGGCACACCGATGTGACACATTTGGATTTGGAACCAGCACGGAAAGACCTTTCAGATGATGCTTACGTTGTATAAATATGGTCTGTTCTTTTGAGGTAAAATGAAATAAATAAAGTGAACATTGTTCACGACAGACTGGTGGCAATAAGTACTCGGAGGTGAACTCTCATCTGGGATGAAATGATTTTTAAAATGATGAATAAAATGGTGACAAAAGGTCTGCCGGCAACCCGAGGATGGTCATAGGAAGGTCTGCCGGCAACCTGAGGATGGTCATAGGAAGGTCTGCCGGCAACCTGAGGATGGTAGTGGGAAGGTCTGCCGGCAACCTGAGGATGCCCGTTGGGTTCCTTCTGGCTCTGTCTGATGTCATCACACCACAATTGGAGCGTCATTCGTGAAATGACACACATGAAACATTCTTGAGAATTTATTCATTTATTTGATTGATGTTTTACGCCGTACTCAAGAATATTTCACTTACACGACCGCTGCCAGCAGTGGGCGCGGTGGAAGCCCACGGCCATCCGCAGGTTGCTGGCAGACCTTCCCATGTACGGCCGAAGAGGAAGACAGCATGAGCTTACGCCAACAGTAAACAATAATTTAATAGTATTGCATGTAAGAGTAAATCAACTATAGTCAGGTGGCCCACAATCAATTACCTACCTTTCCAACATAATTTATATCAGAGAAGGTGAAAACAAAACCACATAAACACACAACGAGAAAATATGACGCATATTTTCCCTTTATTAAACTGTGGGAGTAGAAGGGTCACGGCTGACGATTAAATGAACTCTACGTGTTGCAGGGTTTAGTAGTTAATTTTTTTCAGGATAATTCTTCTTTGTTTCAATGTTGTTAACAAATACGGACGGCCGACCAGTACTGGCAAGCCAGGAAGAGCAATTACGAAAGTTTAATGTAATGTAATCTGTTAAAATTCAATCAATTTACTAAATAAATCGATCAAACAAATTTAAAATGCCCCTGGGCGTTGCAGGGTTTAATATCTCTGATCATGATTTCCAAGATCAATTCAACATCAACATCAACATCAACATCAACATCAACATCAACATCAACATCATCATCAACATCAACGTATGAACATCAGTTTTTCCCTCGGGTTTTGCAGGGTTTCAACGCATAGATTCATATCAACGGGGCAACTTTCTCCTGAGAGTTAGAGGGGTCAATACCTCTGCGTAATTCCAGAGATATACTCAATCATTCAGTCAGTAGCAAAATCAACCTTCAACAAATTCACCCTGGAGGGATTATCCTCTGAGGTTCAATCGAGGTCAGCCAGCCAAATCTAAAATAACTCAAATCTGCCACTAAAGTAATTCAACATATGGCTACTAATGCCAGTTGTACGGGTTTATAACAAACCAGCATGCCTACATTGTGAAACACAGTGCAGGGGGGAGGAGCGAGATGCAATCAGCCGTGACAAACTACGCCATATGAGAAGGCCCCGCTTGGTGAAAATGTTTGGCAACCATTCAAGGTAAAGTGTGTGATGGCTTGCTTTGATGTTGAGAGGAAACCTGTGTTTCCTGGCTAAGACACATGACCTCCATCCTAACAAATATAAAGCCCAGGGTTACTTTCAATCTCTCCGTGCTAAATAACAGCCTCTCCAACATGTCTTAAAGGAGTAGCCAGCAAAGGAATTGAAACGTTTTCAAGCTCTGTCCAGGGCAGACATGTCATGAGAATAACGCCACGTCTGCCTAGGTACAATGTTAGACCACACCACATGAACAGTTGGGAACTGACACATAAAATTGAGCCTAAGATTCCGTACCGATATTTTCCCCAAGTCATCCCCTCCACGGTGCAACAATATCATAGCCGATGGATGTCCTAAGTCCTTGATGTTTTTTAGTTTTTACTATACATCGAGTAGGCCCATTCCACTGTAACCCTGCCGCCAAAGCTTCACACCGATGTCAGTCAAACCTAAGTTGGGTCCTGCTTGATGCTCGAGTGATGCTGTGAATGTCCATTTCATGATCGACCAGCCAATGAGCCCAACATGGGTAAGTCTGAAATACTAAAAGAGCTTTCATAAATGTACTCAAATCTGTACTCTCTAGTTTGGCAAACGAATGTAAAATTTGTAATAGTCCGACTTCCAACGACCAGCTGTTTTTATAACTTCTGGACTGAGGTCAACTCGGGCGCAATCGGTCGTACGACCAGTACGAAAGGGGTGATTCTTATATCCCATGTTATGCATATTAAGTGCTTTAAGTGACTTGTGTAAAATGGAGGAAAACTGATACTTGGTTAGTGGTGTTCCACTGAAATGAATAAAAAATGACAGCCATCTTGACGAGTAATTTGAATGCGTACACCTTTACCTATTTGGTCAGTTTTGGAGGAGGGTAATTTTACTGTAATTGTCCCTCCACTGCTATATAGTGTGAAATCATTCCCGTTTACTCCACGACTGCAAGGGGTAACTTTGGGACCCGTAAACCCTTACTCGTGAAAAGCTAAAATACACAAAAGAATATTCTGCTTGGAACAGAAAAGTTTCAAAACTATTGGAGCACACAGGCGGCAGTATGGCTATTATGTTTCCTAATAGTTGTTTGGTTATTGGCTGTCTACAGTCTTTCGAATGATGGAGGCGCGTCATTCCCTGCATGAGTTTTGTTATCAGAAAATCAGAAGTGTGGCCCACATGGCCTTGGAGTTTACGTTTATAGGCTCTGCCGGATAAATATGATCTGGCGGTAGAACAAGCCATTTGCTTGTTAGTTAAATGAGCAATGCAGTATACCGGCAGCTCTTTACACGGTGGCCATGGGGGTTGATACCTTTGACTGGCTGCAAAATTCAAATTAGGATGTTAGCCCCGTTTTGTGCACTGCATCTGTATGTTCAGACAACGCGGCCATAAGAGCATCCGCAATTTCATTTATCTCCGTACAAATATGTACTGCCCTAAAAGTAACATTGAACTTCCTAGAGTAGAGGACAAATGCTCTAATCAAATGCAGGATTCTTCCTGATTTTGGTGTTTGTTTATTTATAATGGAAACTAGGGGCTTGGTTGTCTTTGTTTAAGACTATCCATTCACTTGCTAACTGTCTTCCCCACAGGATAAGAGTTAGAATGACCGGTACAAGTTGCAAAAAAAGTTATGTCCACCATAAACTCCACCACTCTTCAGGTCACGGAAAAAAGCCCACTGGCCTTTCAGATATGCATCACAACCGAGTTTACTATTTCCAGCATTGTGAATAATTGCAGGACAGAGTTAGACTTCCACACATGATGAGGAAAGAAAACTGTAGCATTAAATTCAGCGACAAATTCTAAGCCACATCTGCAAATCGTGTTGCACATTGCGGTCAATTAATATGTTGTGATGCGGTTTACTTGCCCGACAGGTGGCGTCCTGTAGCCTTTTAATAAATACCCTTCCCGGTCGAATAGCCCTACAGAAAAAAACTTAACTTGCCGATCAGTGACTGTAACTGTGGTAAAGTTATTTCCTTTCTTGGAAGAAAACTACGCAAAATACAGACGATTTCATGTAATTTGTCAGCTGGTATGCCTACAGTCAATAACACAGTGTCTATGACGAATCCTAAGAATTTCAGACTGGTTGTTGGGCCCACAGTTTTTCATTGGCCAGCGTTGCTCCTATTTCTTCAGAAATCGTGGTAAAAGTATCCATTAACGAAACACACGTATTCGTTCCTTTTCTGCCAACAAAAATGAAGTCTTCTAGATAGTGGTCCATTGTTTGAAGTCGTGACTGCTGAACTGTAAGCCAATGTAGAAAAACTCTCAAAAATGCTACAGGGAATAGCGCAACCTATACGGGAGACACTTATCAATGTAATATTTGCCTTTAAATTTCATTTCTAATAATTCAAAGTCACTGGGATGGACGCTTACCAAACGAAATGCAAAAAGTATGTCAAGTTTTCCAATTTCTCTCCCTTGTCCGAGTGCCATTATCATCTCCATCACTTGGTCGAATGATGAATATGCGAGTGAACACGTGTGGGGATCTATGAATGAGTTTATACTATTATCTATTGGGTATGAAAGATGGCTAATTAATCTCCACCCCCGTCTGATTTTTGGTACTACCCCTAGGCAACACATGTAAATTAGGCAGTGGTAATGTGCTAAATGGACCTATCAACTATCAAGTTGATCTTGATAACGATGTTAGTATCTACATCGAAACGTCGTGATAATAAACCAAGAAGTTGTATATCCATAAGAAAGACATGTTCTAGTGTACTTCCATCCCAACTTCTAAATGCCACTTAAACAAGTTAAATGGACCACATATTCTTCCTAAACTAATTTCCTTGGCGATATTTCTCTGGACTTCTAGCTCATTTTGAGTTGGGGACAAAAGATTCCTACATGTACTTGCCATGTGCTCTCTAGGGCCTTCATAATGAAGTTTGAATCCCTCATGAATCCCTGCTGCCTGCAAACTGGCGTTCTTTTTATCTGGGTATAGTCTTAAATAATTATCCAGGACCTCGGATTCTGATAGGTGTTCGGCCTAATGCCCAAATATCTTGGGTTGGTGTATCGATGCCTATTACTGAATTGACTGGGGGATGGGAGTCCACCACCGATGTACGTGGGTGGGATAGGGTTGTTGTGTTCGGAAGTGCGAAAAAATCGTGCAGCCGTTGACAGCTGTGGTGTATGTTTGTTCATGTTACACACTGTCTCACTGGGTGTTCACCTGCACAGCGTAAACAATTATGCGTGTATGTACACAGGTGTCTAAAACACGAGCCTTTAAAATTGTACTCATAGCACCTACCGATACCGACTGAAGATGGGTTGAATGGTTGCTTACAGGTATTAGAAGAGCCCAGGTAAAGCAACCATAATTCGGAATCAATTTCTGCAAATGTGCCAGAGGGATTAGCTGCTTTACGGAGTCTGTACTGAATATCATATTCTCTTCAGCCCAGCGCTCTCCTTTTAACACCGAGACGTATTGTCTGAATATACCGTAGCAAACTGCTGGCTTCGCCCGGATGAGCCTCTGTGCAAATATCCATATATATATCAGAATGGCATCCAGCCATTTGTCAATACAATCAATATTTCTGGGCTTTACTTCCCTGTATATAAGTTCCCCAGCTTCATTCAATGCTAGCTTTTTTTATGTTTTTAATCTGGGGTTAAAGGTAACAATGATGTATGATCAACAAACTGGCCCTCAATAATACTTGGCTTAATGTGTTGAGTAACGTGCATACCTAGACCTGATGACTGACTGGAAACCACTGGCATAGGACGACCGTCTTTGAATTCATCCATGGGAGTTGACGGTACGGGCTCCTGGTGGCTGAAGGCGTTGTTATTGGCTGTCACCAACTCATGGTCAAAGTCGCCACTTTCACTGGCATTTTGTGTTTTTTTTTTTTGGTCCCTAAGCCTTTGTCGCAACACCGCGTGTCTTGGCCTTTGCATTAGGTATGTGAATGGATCCAGATATTTCAACAGCAGAAAAAAATAATTAACGAAAAACAAATGCAAACAATTGTTGGTGACCGTTGTATGTTGTTGTCTTACAATGAGACACAAAACCTCTCATACTACGTGGTAAACAGTTTTCGTTTAAAATCAGCACCGTTTCTATGCAATTATACTCTGCAAAATTGTACGTGCGACTACAAAAAACAATTAAGAGAGAAATTCAGTACGAAAGAATTTGTAGAAATACACATATTTCGGCATTTTCATCAATTAATGAGTGATTTCTAACCTGCGATGTCCGTAAGCCATTTTTGATAAAGGGAGACAACCAGGACTACGTTGTCTCCCTTCTAACACATCCACCCTTAATTGTTTTCCGTAAACAAACACGGTCCCAATTTCGAATCCGCTTTACAATGTACCCACACATGGAACATAAAAGTACCTTCCTTCTATAAATCAAGCTAAATGTGTTTTTGTCACGTAAAAGTACGATAAGGAAGGCTTCGTTAAATAGCCTGAACGAATGTATGGCATTCCGTAGGTTATTTCACGGCGGTATATAATACATTTTTGCTACGCATCAGAGTGCATATTTTTTCCCACTTTAAATGGTAACAGACAGCATTGTGTAGCCGACAAGTGTCTTACTTTACAGTCAGGAGAGTTCTTTTCCTCGTCCCAAATATATACCCGTCCAAAAACGCTAGCTGAGAATGATCAGAAGAGACAAACGATCTTTGACCGATTTCAAGTAAGGAAATGAGAATTTGGTCGTCATACTTTATATGTGGGAACGAAGCCGTCCAAGTAAACTTTTCCACCGAACACTGTTTTCTACGGAACTACGAACCATTTTAATTTTTTTTTTATCTTTGTGGTCATGGCAAAAATACTACGGTTAAATTAACTTTCCCCGCCTTAGAACGGCACATGGGCTAATAGGGTTTTTTTCTTTTAAGTAAAAAAATTTAAATTCTCTCTTTGGTTTTGGAAGAAAAGAGAATAAAGAAAATAAATTTGCAAACTCCAGGCAAGTTAAATTTGCCCGACTTTGTGGGAAATGCGAAACTATTATTTCAAAACTTCAGCATTTTGACTGAATAGTTAAGTCCGGGCAAAGTAATAATGTAACAGTTTTTTTTTTTAATTCTTTCTGTTTTCGACAGCGCACGGCTTTAGTTTTATCCATCTATTCTTGAACAAAAATCAACGGTAGTCAGTTAAGTTCTGAACAAACCATACTGTTAATAGGTATTCACTGATGTAGGTTAGAAGTTTCCGGATTTTCTGAAAGTGTCGCTCTTTCATGATACATGTACAGCGCCCCCTTTTTCTCCACCTATAGAGCATGGATTCAAAATGGAGACACAATTCGATGCGGGTCTGTTGCCATCAACCAACAATGCACATTGATTACTGTTTTCTGCCTAAAGTTTTGCACTTGTTTGCCTTTGACAGATTTTTGTCCATTCAGAGCGATTTATCCATCGTACAAGGTCACAGTACATGGTGAGGTTAGGTTAATTTCTGATCAGAGAAACTCAAGTGTAAGTGTTGCCATCATAAATATCACTCGATGGCTTTTATCTTTCTGAAACAGCATTTTACAGCCCAAATGTAAGGTGAAATACAATGACAAATCACGCTACACATCTAACGCCGGGATCTTTGTGGGACTTCATCATATACAGTAGTGTCTCTCTTAAGTTTAACGTAATACACAAGTTGTGTAACTCCAAAAAACGCCAGCTTCATTCTGACTCAATATTTCAGCAAATTATGTACATAATTATGCAATATGGAGGAGTATCAACGGCATATGTATAGGGCGAGGAATATGTTGGCTTAGCATGTCAAGTACACATTTAACTTAACAACAAAAACAGTTGTAATACATATATATGTAGAAATTATAAACGTAAGATTATATGGACAAAACCAGCAAAGAACGTCCATGGTATAAACAAGGTAGCAGACTTCCTGTGATGAGATATGCATGTAGAAACCGAACAAAAAACAAAATCGCAGCAATTGGGTTAAAAAAAAAGTTATTTAAAATAGATGTACGATAGGGAGAATTAGGGAGCTGGAAGTTTTTTGAACTTAAGATGCTCCTGATTGAAGGAGGGCGTCTTTGTGCCTAACTAACACGGCGAGACAGGTGATCGGTAAACTAAACTCAACAGATTGCTTGACATTTTTGACAAGTCACATCACACAGTTGAGCCCTTTTTACCTTCTGCGACAAAAGAGTTCGAACTCGAAACTCCCCTGCTAACCGGACTTTGTAAGAATAAAGAAAGATGAGTTCCATGGTGTGGTAAAACTGTCGTATAATCCTTAAATGCTATAGACGACAGGTTTAGAGTTTCTCTTGACTGACTGTGCAGGGCTCTTTGTAATTCCCCTTCAAATTCCTCGATACGTTTTCTGAAGATTTGACTGGGTACAAAACAAAACAAACGCTGTTAAGGCTATGCTGAACAGTTAAACAAACATCACCCAGGCAAATAAATAAATAAAAATATAGACGTATAAACGATTGCGGTGGCCGAAACCCCTGGCATAGAATATCGATGGGGTATCTTTTTACCCTGACCTTCTCTTTTGTAATCTATGACGAGCTGAAACTTTGCAGAATATATAAAATCTGGCGTAAGGTGTTAATAACCGTATCAGCTCTTGCACATGTGTTTGTTATTTCGTTCTGCAGGCATCGCGCCACTGTTGCCGCCTTGCCCGATCGAATGCATCATGTCGTGTCCGTACGGTAAAGTGGTAGACACTGGCGGGTGTGAGTTCTGCCACTGCCGCGATGATGTGTAGATTGAACTTTTCCCGTTTAGTGTAAATGTGATCTTCAATTTTCTTCTTGTATTTTAACAATTTATTTTAGGTGATGCAATTCTGGACAATGGGCCCCTGAAAGGCGTCATGACAACTTGGAGGATTGTACAATAAAGTAGTTGCAGCCATGTGCTATTTCCCCCAAGTGATAATTTTTCTTTTATTATCACAGGAAACATGTGACATATATAGACAAGAGCAATTTTAAGAAGAAACAATGGGTGAAACTTATAATGTAATGTACGAGTATCAAAGTATAGGCTTAAAGATAACCAATTTAAGGTAACATTTTGACATTCCTAAACTGTATTTTTATTTCTTAATTTATTTACGAGATTAGTGTATTACACCGTACTCAAGAATATTTTACTTATACGACGCCTGCCATCATTCTGATGGGAAGAAACCAAACCGAGCCCGGCCATGGGCAGGTTGCTGTCCGACCGTAAACTGTATCATGCCAGTCAGTGCTAGAAATCAAAATGGCCAAACATTTGCTAACAGTAAACCTGGGACTGAGTGCCCTAAAAGTCAACATGAATATCTTCATTTTATAAATTCAATTCGTGTTTTCGGGAATTTTATGAAACCTTTAAAAATAGACTAGACTTTATAAAGAACATCTACTGAACACCAAAAGATAAACAAATAAAAAAGGTAAAAACGGATAAATAATCTGACATATTGTTTCAAACTATCCTGATGTATTCTGTAGATTTTATTGTCCGTTGGGTACAAAATCTGCGAATGAGGACAATGTACGAAACATGCCATCCTATTTTATTTTTCGATTTTTTATTTTACGCGAAAAGTAATCAAATTATAGGTACCGGTATATAAGAAAATTAAAATAAATATCTAATAGGCAGTGCCCCTGTAATGTGATGAAATCCTACTAAAAAGTTTCATTTCTTTTTTTTTGTTACAAGATTGCAGTTTCCAACCTTTGGTTAGCATGAATTTGCTACGGTAATTGCTTGGCGCGTGTTGGCCGGTAATGAAAAAAACAACTGTTAGTTGCGTGTAGGATGAAAATGAAAAATTTCCTTTCGCGTATGCAACGGAAATGAAGTTTCTAGTTGCATGATATACTAAAACAAAACTGTCAAACTATACTTGCCCAAGATCCCACTGTTCAGTGCTTGGCCTTGTACTAAGGCGTGTATGATATTGTCACAACCAAACGTTTGTCGCTAAAAGGCATAGTCACGCAGTTTTGTAGAGCCACCAAGCGTGTGGTACTGACTTGTTCTTGTCACACACTCTTGTACAACCACGAAGAATTTGGTACTGGCATGGTATTGTCTCGCAGTTTTGCTCAACCATCAAGCGTGTGATACTGAGATGTCACACAGGTGGTGTGATATGGCAATTCTTCGCATGTCACATATGCGCTGAGGTGATGTTTGCAGTTAAAAAACCACCCAACACATGGTGCGGGCATGGTGGTTATGGTTATGGTTGTAACATAGTTCTGAAAAAACACTGAACACATGGTGTCGACGTGGTGGTGTGGTTGTTGGGATAGTTGGGTAAAACCATCTAACACCTGGCGATGTGGTTGTCGTTGTAACATAAATGTGTAAAACCACTCAACACATGGTGAAGAAATGCTGGTGTGGTTATGTTTGTAACATAGCTCTGTGAAAGCACCCAACACATGATCCGGACATTTGAATAAAATTTATACTGTATGATTTCATTTTTAAACCAAGTTTTAAGCATTGGTTTAGTGGGGGTTTTTTTAGCTTTAATATCGAACGCGGACTAGAATTGATATCGAACACGGACAAGCCTTGATATCCAACACGGACTACCCTTAATACCAATCACGGACTAACCTCGATATCGAACATAAACTAATCTTGGTATGGAACTCGGACTAACCTTGATATCTAACACGGGGTAGCTTTGATGTCGAACACGGATTAGTCTCGACATAGAACACGGTCTAGCCTTGGTATCGAACACGGCCCAGCTTTGGTATCGAACACCGACTAGAAGTGATATCGAACACGGATTAGCCTCGATATCTAACACCGATTAACCTCGACATAGAACACGGACTACCCTTGATATCGAACAGTGACCAGCCTCGATATCGAATACGGACTAGTCTTGGTATCTTGATATGGAACACAGATTATTTATATATTTATTTATTTACTTATTTGATTCGTGTTTTAAGCTGCACTCAAGAATGTTTTACCTATACGACGGCGGCCGGCATTATGGAGGGTGGAAACCGGACAGAAGCCTGGGAAATTCAGGACCATCCACATGTTGCTGGCAGACCTCCCCACATTCGGTCGGAGAGAAAGTCAGAATGAGCTGAACTTGAACTCACAGCGACCACATTGATGAGAATCTCCTGGGCCATTAGTCTGCCCTGGCCCGCTAACCAGCGAAGGGAGTACAGATTAGCGTTGAGGTCATAATTATTCAAAAGCCAAGGACAATGCTTATTCTTTGCCACTAAAAGTTGAAATTTTGCCATACATGACGTAAGAGATGACATTTTTGAGATTATGAAAAATAAAAAATTCATTTCAAAGTATGACTGAACTCTGCAATGGCTAATAGGATGGTCCCTAGTTACTCGTTTACGAAGAGGGTTTAACACTGCGTCAGACATAACTACTACGGCGGCGTATCTCCACAATTGTCGTGGCAATTACGTTTGACATAAACTTACACCCTGTTTGTAACACTGGCGCCAGCAACGTGTTAAACTTGCACCGTCTCGAGCAGGACAAAACTCGAGATTCGATCCCGGACCTCACAATCTCACTACCTAATCATCTCTTCTAACAGAAAAGCGAATGTATAATTTGCTAACTCTGTTAACATTGGAGTCATGCCTTCATAAACCATAGTGAAAAGAGAACTTGAACCTGTCTCCAGGGCAAGGATATGTGGAACAACAAAACGTGAACAATTTTCAGACAATAACAAACAAAATGCTGTATATAAAGTTGTTTTTAACTCGTTCTTTATTTCTTTATTCATTTCTTTAACTTTGTTACCTCATACATGTAGTCGGGGACATCCGTGGCGTAATGACTCAGAAACATCCGATCAATGCGGTCGCTGTCAGTTTGAGTACGTGAGATGGTCTGATAGCAACCTGCGGATGATCGTGGATTTCCCCCAGGCTCCGTCCAGTTTCTACCAACCATAACGCTGCCCGCGGTCGTATAAATGAAATATTCTTGAGAACGGCGTGAAACACCAATCAAACAAATCAATAAATAAATCATAGATGTAGTCAAGAATTCTTCAGTGAAACTATTGCAGTTTCCCGGGTGAAAAAACGGGATGCTTGGAATAAACCACGGACCTTTGGCAACTGGCAAACGAATATGAAACATGTGGCGCACATAGATGCACGTCATATATTTGGAAAACTAATGGTTTTCAACAAAGGTTAGAGGAGACAAACTGCTAAACGTCCATTCCTTATCCTCGCAGCTTCGCGAAGAGGGGGAATGGGTGAATCCATAAAATATTTGTCCAAACTCGGGCTTGAACCTACTCCTATGGTGTGTCATACCGAGTGAAAGGCAAGCACTTTAACTACTCGTTCAGAGGGAGGGGGCCTCTGTGGCTCAGCCGGTTAGCACGCTAACGCAGCGCAACGACCGAAGCCTCCCACCAGTGTGGTCGCTGTGAGTTCAAGGCCAGTACACACTGGCTTACTCTCCGGCCGCATGTGGGAAGATCTGCCAGCAACCTGCGAATGGTCGTGGGTTTCCACCGTGCTCTGCCCGGTTTCCTCCCACCATAATGCTGGGCCCCGTCGTATAAGAGAAATATTCTTGAGTACGGCGTGACACAACAATTAAATAAATAAATACTTTATGATATTATTGTTACTAAGAGTATTCATGAAGTTTCAGCATTTCATGAATAAAGCCAAATGTTTTGTTTCTAAATGTCGGGCTCTCTGAGCAGATGTCAAGGGTATCACAAAGCTATTTTCTTTTCTTTTAGTTTATACGCATACATGCAGAATGTACAAGTAACTCTCTAAAAGTCGCCTAAAGTTAGAAATATAAGAAAAAAATGTGGATTAGCCCATAAGAAATATCCAGTCATTTGACGGCAATTAACCCAAAGATATTTACTAAATATATACATAATTCATCATTTTAAGGCTAAACCCCACGTATACAGTGCTATCGCGCTTACAAACAGATCAAATTGGCCAGTAAATGATGCCCCTGGTGTTTGTATCCATGCCTTGAGTTGATTTCGTGTGGTATTGAGAAAGCCACTAATCGGTATGAAAGGGTCGTTAATATTGACCCTTTTTTAAGTTTATATCTGTATTTTAAAATATTTCCCTTCTCCTAACTTTAGATAGAATACCACATTATATCGATGACATTTCATAATTTTACAATATAATGCCACGTGCTGAAATTAATGAGATGGGACTGGTGACAAAGAATGTTGTAGTTGTAAATTAACTATAACATATAATCATAATTATGCTCGATAAAGCCATACTATAATAGTCACTACCCTAATCTGTGGTAGATATATTCGGTTTGACACTATTATATATAATTTCATCATTTATCGCCGTTGAAAAGCAGAAGCAGTATAAATAGCTCAGCATATCCCCGTGGTTCCTCGGTGTTACGTCGAGGTTACGCCGAAGTTACGCCAAACATCATGCCTCAGGTGTGGATCGTCGCTCTTCTTGTCGCTACTGTGGCCGGTAAGTGTCTTTTAGCCTGTAAGTTATTTCTCCTTGTTTGAAGTTTTGTTTTAACTCTTTTTTGTAATCTGCATTTATACATAATATCATATCTACCAAGGCTTATAGTGTTTTGTTTGGCGTTTATGTAGCACATCGCAGAACATTGTAAACAACGAATCCTGTGAATTCAAGGCATTGTACGTAAATATGCATCAGATCTTTTCAATGTTCTCCTGCTTACGTTGTTGTTGTGCTCTTGCTGGCAGTAATCACTCGACGGCGCTAATTCGTGCAGGGATACATACACTTAGCAGAAGACCCTGGTTTCCCCACGTGAGCATGTATCTTGGATTTGGTCGGTAGTTTAAACCTAACGCATTGATTATCGCAGTGTAATGATATCGGAGCCTCCCACCAATGAGGACCCTTGACTCCCCACGTGCACATATATGTTAGATTTAGTTACCAGTTTGAACCTAACACTGGGGATAAGTGATTCACTGGTTATTTAGCCACAGTGGAATATATCCGTAATATTATTGTTTTTACCACTGCCAACATTGTAGGACTCCGTGGCCGAGGTGGTTATTTTGCTAGCGCAACACAATGAGTTCAAGAGATGGTCATGCTGGCGTCTTCTCAGCCGTCCGTCCGAAAGTCGCCCAGCAACCTGTGGATGGTCGCGGGTTTCCTCCCATAACATCGCCGGCCGCCTTCGTATAGGTGAAATATTCAGGACTCTCAGCGGGGTGAAGCTCCAAGGAATTAAGTAAATAAATTAACCAAGCCTTCGTTTTATTGAGGCTTTAAGTCAGGAGTTTTGTAAGGCACTTACTGAAGGCCATTGGTTTATTCCGATCAGTCCAGTTTCCTCCATCATGACTCGACCGCCTTCCCATAAGGCATTAAGATTCCTTGAGCACGATACTGGAGAACAACAAATTTGATAATAAAAAAAAAATATACGCCCGTAACCTGTTGTTGGCAAAACTTCCCCCTCAGGGTAATGTCAATGAGATTAGATTTATATTCTTTTTTAAAATTATTTCGTCAGCTGAAATATTGAAGACAATGTTAAATCTGAGGAATGAAAAACGACGACAATAAGTGTGCCTGTGAATTGTTTTGTTTCTCAGCCAGGAGTCAACCTTTCGAGGGGTGTCCACCTGTCTGTTACATGTATTGTAATTATGGTAACGTGATGGACGAGAACGGATGTATAATCTGCGAGTGTCGCGGCCGTAAGTAGATAAAAAAAAAATGGATCCCCACTCTAATGGTAAAAATATTCACCTAAAAACATTTTCTGCTGATGAAAATGCCATAAGACGAAAGGGTATAAAAGGGTGAAAAGAAAAGAAAAAGCATCAGACCAATACTACATGTTACATAGAGGGTAAAAATAATAATGAAATTTCATCTTTATAGAACAAAAGCTATTTTCACCCAGCCATCATCCTTGACTACGTCAAGATGTGGAAATCTACATGAGGACAAATCAAAGCCTGTTGTACTTTAGTAACATTTAGGCTTAAAAAACCCTTAGTTTAATCATCGTGACCAACGAAATTTGAAAGTCATTTTGGCATCCCTGACAGAAGACTTCCAGACATTCATGGGCTAGTATAACCTAGCACAAGTTACAGGAGCAGATTGTTGCCAACGCTAAGATTGAGTTGATCGCAGAAAGCGAAAAACCTTGACTTGAAATTGTCTTCTCCAAACCCCTCCTCGCACATTTTGGAATATCTGTAAAACAGTTGAAAATTGCTCAGCATTCAGTTTGATTCACGTTGTAATACTTTTGTTGTATATTGATGTAATATTGATGTAATATTTCAGCGCCCCGCGATCGGGAAGAGTGCCCTCCCTTGTGTAGGATGCGTTGTGAGTTCGGAAACGAGCGAGACGAGAACAACTGTGACATCTGCAAATGTCGACCTCGTAAGACACACATCAACCTGTTTTACTTCCCATATTGATAAAACAAAATATTGGCCTATTAGCGTCACGAAAGGTCACCAAGTTTTTTCCTATAAGTCTGAAGTTTTCATCCTTGACGTGCTGTGCGTGTTGAACTGAAATGAATTTGCTGAGTAGAATCTGCAATGACATAAAATTGCTAAGTGGGTGTACGTGGCGCTGACATAAAATTGCTAGATGTGAGTGGTGCATAAAATTGTTAGACAAAATACCTTAAATGATATTTGACACGAGTAGGCCTGTATAAAATTGCAGTCTGTTCCGTTTCCACATTTTATGAACCTAGTGAGGTAAATAGTTTGTTCTGTAGACATTGCCTGGTCGCCTGAGGGCATAAAAATAAATAGTTTGTTCTGTAGACATTGCCTGGTCGCCTGAGGGCATAAATATAAATAGTTTGTTCTGGAAACACTGACTGGTCGACCGAGGTCATCAGTATAAATGGTGTGTTCTGAGGACATTTTCTGGTCTCCAGAAGTCATAAATATAAATCGTTTGTTCTGGAAACATTGTCTGATCGGCTCAGGTCATAAATATAAATAGTTTATTCTTGAAACATTGTCTGGTATGAGTAATTTATTCTGGAGACATTGTCTGGTCGCCTGAGGTCATAAATATATATCAGACATACATGCATATGTAATAATGTCTGTTCACGATTTTTCTTTCTTTAGCGCCACCTGATTTTTGGCTGCCTGATGGCATTCAACAGGCCGTATGATGCAGAAAATCGTACTGCCGAAGATCACGTGATGGAATGAAACAATGATGGAGACTGTTCAACAACAACAACAAGTCTGGTCCCAAAGTCTAGGTTGTTCAAAACGACGCTGCAAACTGAAAGAGAATACCAAGATGTAACATGATTCTTTCCTAGCAATAAACAGAAATGACAGTATATAGGTTTGATGTACCATTGCCATTATCTTACTTCTCACCACAATTTTGATTTCCGGAATGACACTTCAGAACCTACAACTACAGCAGTCCTGTGCTTGTACTTCTGTCGAATAAAATTAAATCGTACTGACGTCATGCTTGTGTGTGTTTGTATGCAATGTTTGTAATATGTGTTACTTATGCTAAACAGTCTGCCAGCAACCTGCGGATGGTCGTGGGGTTCAGACGGGCTCTTCACGGCTTCCTCCCACCATAATGCTGGTCGCCGTCGTATAAGTGAAATATACTTGAGTGCAGCGTGAAACACCGATTAAATAAATAAATTATGCTAAAGAAAAAGAATTGTTTATCCCGGGCACTCCGTAATTAAGACTTACCCCAGAGATGTATGGGTAGATCTTTCCTGGTTATACATGCATGGCGTTATTTACTTAGTTATTTATTTATTAGATTGGTGTTTTAAGCCATACTCAAGAATATTTCACTTATACGACGGCAGCCAGGGTTACAATGTAAAGGCACCGAGCAGAGTCCAGGGGAAAACCACAATCGTCCGCAGGCAGACCTTCCGAGTACTTTTCAAGCATTCCAACGCGGGCGATTTATGTACAGCGGAAGGGTTATTTCCCTTTCGTGAAACCCTGTGCTCCCTTAATCAGTTTCCCTTCTTTTTAAAAGCTGTTTGCATACATTTTGTTGACTAAGTAATGTGATTAGAAATGTTGTATAACTAAGGTTAATGGAATGACTCGAGCTTCCGGAGCTGAAGTATCCTTGGTCACATTTTATAAAACCTGTGATCGTTAAGTTGTACATGTGAGACAGGGGTCGTGCCAGCTATAGAAAGTGGGAATAAGTTGCCTCGGCGCGTGTTCTGATTAGGCCTCAGTAAAAGGCACCACGCATGCCTGGGTCAATTGATTGGTGATAGCCCTCCTGCGATGTGGAACACACCCGTCTTTCCTCTATGACTATGAATAAGTAGTGAAGACAATATAGGCCTGATGTGTTAAATTTACATACTTGTGTTCAGCTTAACTTAATAAATTACTACATCGTTTTGTTACACTGTGTTTGAGTCCAGTTTATGTGGAGTCGGCAGTCTGGCATTTAGGTTGATTCTCGTCACTTGCGATCCTAACTTACGAACCAGGGTAGGTCAAGGATGACAACATTAGTTGCCTCCCCATACATATGATATGTAAACATGATGTGAGCCTCCATGTCTGAATTAAGTTCTAGGGAATTGTTGTTTTAGGTCATATTGAAGATTTTTTTCACAGTGTTTCAGATTTATAAAATGGCGGGGTGTTTGGGGGGTGGGGGCTGGAGAATCCAGGGTAAACGTCCCATCATTGACGCACAAGTTTTACGCATGTGACATTCAGAAATGTGCACCATACCGGTGTGACACAAGTGGTTCTGGTTATTCATTAGATGTCGTTTGACGGCTTTATAGTCACAAATTATTCACTTTCATACGATGACGGCTCTCAGTCTGACTCTCGCTGTGCAAGTATGATGTACAGACATGCGCAGTCAGATTGGTAAAAGCCAAGCGTTCTTTAACAAACGTCACACTGAGCCAACAGACCTCGACTGCGTCATCACCCTAGCTCCAGGAAAGCTGGGAACAGGAGATTGACCTGTGGCATCGTATGATAGCATTTGGATACTTCCAGGTGTAAAATGCCCTGATTTTAGTGTCTGTATCCGGTTGGTCAACGAATGCAGGATACAGAGAGCCTTGGTTTGTTAGGTGTTCCTGGAGAAATTACTACATGATTAATAATAGTGAGAATTTTTAGTGTGTACAAGTTATAGTAATAGTAGACAGGAATCTTCTTGGTCAGTGTCAACATAGGGCGTACCAGCTAGCGAGGTTTTAATAGTCTGGGGAAGACTACGAATCGGAACTGAAGTCAGTCCAGGGGGCCTCCTTGGCTTAGTGGTTTAGCGCGCTATCGCAGTCCAATGACCCGAAGCCTCCAACCAATGCGGTCGCTGTGAGTTCAAGACCAGCTCATGCTGGCTTCCACTGCGGCCGTACATGGAAAGGTCTGCCAGCAACCTGCGGATGGTCGTGGGTTTCCCCGGGACTCTGACCGGTTTCCTCTCACCATAATGCTGGCCGCCGTCGTATAAGTGAAATATTCTTGAGTACGGTGTAAAACACCAGTCAAATAAATAAATGGAGCCAGTCCTCTCTCTCACAAAGCGGGCAATGCAGTTGCTGTGAGTTCATGTCCAGTTCATTCTGGCTTCATCTCCCGCCGTCACGTGGGAAGGTCCGTCAGCAACGTGCGGGAGGATCATGGGTTACCCCCAGGATATTCGGTTTCCGCCCACTGTAATGCTGGCCGAGAAATGTTATTGATTACGGCGTAGAACGACAGTCAAATAACTAAATAAATAAATAAATAAATAAATAAATACAAACTGGGTTTTCTAACCACCCATTCAACTATCCAGTATCAATGTATAGCTAAAAACTCTACATGGCGTATACTGATTTGAGTCGCGATATATTTAAACTGAATGAACTGAAACCTATGGCTCATCAGCAGTATTTCAACCATATCGTGGTGGGACGATATATATATATATATAATGAAAGAGGAAGTAAAAAATAAAGTAACTACCAGGACAAAAAAACACAACAAAGTTTAATTAATACGGTCTATATTTACTCAGCATTGATTTACAGTTCATTATTTAACAGTAGAGGAAATCGATGTGATCGGGATAAACCATCTCCCCTTGGCAATTTACGGATGAGCTTTAGCGCGGTAAGAGATTAAAACAAAAACAAAAAAATAAAGTACATGCCAACAGAAATAATACAAGAAACATTTATACATGTATAATACTACATTTACTAATCCTTCATACATTAATTTGATTGTTGTTTAATGTGATAGTCAATCATGCTTTGTGGGGCATGTAGTGCATTGTGAAATATCGTAGACAATGTCTCACACGATAAGGTGCGTGCATACACGTGAAAATGGTCAACTGGAAAGGCTTCTGATTTGCAACCGAAATTTATTGCAGTAAATAAAAAGCGATGGTTGTATTATCTTTTGAGATAATATTAATTAATAATAATAAACCACTCAGCATGTATGTGTATGAAATTTATGGCATGTGTTTGGTCCCAATTAAACTTAACACTGTCAGTGCTGCCCATAAACAGTGGTAGATTAAGGCATTTTATTGCCTTTATTTCAATCAGTGAAAATGAAAACCCAAAATTTAAATGGTGACCCCCGCCTTATAGCTGAAATATTCTTGAGTAAGGTGTAAAACACCAATCAAATAAATAAATAAATTATAAATATAACAACATGCATGTATGTGTATCATTTTAATCAGGAAAAATGTTAAAGATAAAAGAGTGCGAAGAATATTTTTTGATACTCGACATCTACAAGGGTAATGCGTCCTTCTATAGCCTTGGACTGGCCTTGTGAAGTTTGTCCACCCGTCTCTGATAAGGTGTGTCAGTATGATAACATGCGAGACGAGAACGGATGTTATCTCTGCGACCACTTGTTTTGCACAAACCAGCCTGAATACTTAGGTATCATCTGCATGATAAAAACAATTTTACTTGATAGAAATCACAGTGTTTTAAAACATACCTGCATACCGTAATTTGTTAATAAATCTGTGAGCTGACGGTTAAGGTTGATAATAAAGTCACGAGTTTCTTAGTATTTGTTGTATTCGCAGAAGGTGCGTAAACATTATTTACAGAAAATGCAGATAAAGGTTTTTTTGGAATTTATCAATATTTGGGCTTAAATCTCACCTTGATCAAAAAAATACCACTGATCAGTTTTTGAAGAGAAACTGGATCTTCCTGATAGAAAATGTTCAAGCCAGTCTACGATTGGTGTAAGGGTGTCAGTATTGAAGATGGCCAGATGGATTTTAAAATCAAATTTTTGGCAAATATGAGGTTAAGTTGCGGGCATAACAAATGATGATGTCTAAATATTTAAAAAAAAATTTAGAACATTTCTTAAACCATTGAAAAAAGAAAAAGTCCTGGGTTTATTATCACCCAGACTTTTAAAAGGATATTTACCTGGCTCCAAAATATAATGTGTAAGTGATCTGATGTATGTGTAATGCTTCAGCGCCAAGTGATCCCGCAGAATGCCCTCCCTTGTGTGAGATGTACTCTCCGTACGGAAACATGCGTGATGAGAACAACTGTGACATCTTTGAATGTGGGTCTTAGGTAACGGAACAACCACACTGATTTTAGCCTTCACATTTTCACTCTGCATATTTATATGTTGACATGCTCACAGAAAATTTAAATACGTATATGTTTAGATTCAATGTTTTTACGGGGTTCTTTCAAAGTACTCAGATTAGAGAAATTTTAATACGTGTTTAAATTAATTTTTTTTTCCGCTATTGTGTTTAGGAAAATGGTGAGAAAAAAAAAATATCCTCTCTGAAATATACAGTCTCTTGTATCTTTCAACCTTTGCCAAGCAATGGCAATGTGTTGGACGAGTCGGGAGTTCAATTCCGAATCGAGTTATGTCTAAGGCTTTAACAAAAGTAATGTCGGTACTACATGTACCTCGTTTTCCCATTTGCTTGAGGGAAACAGGCCAATTACAGGTCGGTTATGTCTCGGTATGATATAATTCCCTGAGACTTCGTCTCTGGCGCCTTCGGCAGGGAGTTCCACTCAGGCATAAATATAAATATGTCGACATACATTTTGATCAGGTCGCTACAAGGAGGCGATCTTACCACAGGACCGATCTAATGCTGAAAGGCACGTTAACCTCTGTACATTTGCTGTATATTTGTTGACGTTGACATTTTACAAAGTTTCATGGCTATAGTGAGGTAAATAATTTATTCAGGAAACAAATTTTCCTTGAATATACAGGAGTTATAAGTCCATGTTTTGTAAGTGTGTTTATTTATTGTTTGTTTGTGTGTTTTAGCTCGTCTAGATTTTCAGCGGCCTGGTGACATGCAATAGGTTGGACAGCAGAAGATATGCCGATGGCATTAAACAAAGATGGAAATTCTTCAACAATTCAAGAAGTCTTACCTGGTCACTCAAAGGCACGTGATGAATTGAAAAGCGAATACAAAGATAGCATGACATTTTTCATAAATAAACAGCAATGACAGTATCAGGTGGATATTATCAGCCTATTCCTTACTTTTCTAAATCAGAAGCCGATTTACATGAATCTTATGTATGTATGTAGCCTTGGGTTTCACGCCCCACTTAACAAGTAATTTGTCAGCCATATGCGTGAGTGAGTGAGTGCTTGGCGTTCAACGTCGTACTTAACAGTGTTTCAGTCATATGACGACGACGAGACCGTAGAATGTATATATATATATATATATATATATATATATATATATATATATATATATATATATACACACACGTTCTAAGGTATTCTGTTTCGGTGGCAGCAGCACTTCGGCTGCATGGACTCGCGCTGCCTCAAGAGGTCACAGTATACTCTTGGGGCAGCGCGAGTCCATGCAGCCGAAGTGCTGCTGCCACCGAAACAGGATGCCAAAGACATTTAACAGAGCTGAAAAAGCTAACAGAGAGCCTTTACGTGTTGGTACGTTACGCATGTATATGTGTCAAATTGAAAAAAAAATACGACTAATTATGAATATTGTCAGCCTCGTAGGAATTCGATATATATATATATATATATTGCTTTGGCTTTTTTTTGTGGGTTGGTTGGGTTAAACGTCCAACGTACGAAAACTTACATATATATAACATAGAAGTGGAAGGTAACTGAATGGTCTTCAACTAATACTAAACTGGGCAAACGGCAACCAGTGTTGCTGACCGCTTATCATGTGGTACGCGATATTTCGATATGTTCCAGTGGAAAATTTCAGGTGACTGACATCCTATGTCATTTTGATCCACCAATTTTCCACAGGACAGGTTTTGATCGAGTTTTCCTAAAGAAATCGTTATTAAAGCGAGTTCATTGCTGAATGCCTTCCTCTAATAATGAACAGTTTTTTTCTTGACCTTATATTCAATTTGAACGGACTAAGTAGACTACCTGGACCCTAGGCTAACTTCATTTTAAGTACATGTACCATGCCTGCCTATCTCTTTAATATAGGCTGTCATGGTAGTTACAATCAACTTAGCCTACGACTGCTTTGTGGAAGAGGTCCCAGGAATGTAGTTTCTAAAGTTTCAGGTGCGCTGAAATCAGGGACCGGACCCGGGACCCCGAATTACAGAACGTTCGCTCTATCCACCAACACTTATCGGATGAATGAACACACAGTTACCAACTCTATACTGTACGGTAGGCCTAACAAGGAAGCGATGTTTTTCCACTTCTTTAGACTAAAGTAAAAGGAAAAATAAAGTAATTAGAGAAAGAACACAAATGCTGTAATTTATTCTTTTTTAAATTTTATTGTCGCTTGACGTAGTACACTTTTTCTACCTACACGATGGCGTTCATTATTATGGGACGGGGAGAGAATCCCGGCTGCTCGGGGTAAACCAAGGCACTTTCGGCGAGCCACTGGCGATCTTTCTCATATGTGGCTTAGGCCTACATATTAGACAGGTCGTCTTCAGACAATTTTAGAATGCGCAAACTGGACGACCACTAATCCTCACTTAGGGGCGCGGACAGCAAAAACGAACGAACCAGTAAATTCTTGGTCAGAGACGGAAATTGATGATGCACCTCGTGTGTACTAGTCATTGATAAACTCGTAACTTGTTCACTCGGCGATGGTAACTTCCCCCTTATTCTTTAAACCGATGTCTTGCAACACTTTATTGAAACGTTTTGTCACTAAGATGGGATTAGTGTGGTATAGTGTCATTGGCGTCGGGAAGGTCTGTAACCCAGTGTGCAAACGTCCAAAATGCCGAGGTATGCAGCCTCTGAATTTCTTCCTTTGCTGAAAATATTCTAAAAAATGTAGTAAAGCTCGATGTGAAATTTTGCTAGCATCTAAATTCAGCCCAAACCGGAATTTACGCATATAGCTCATTCGTTGCTATAGAAAAAATCAATGTAGGTAATTCTAAAGTTCAAAGTAAAATACAGGGTTCAGTTTGCCGAAAAGATTGTACAATATTATGCTTATTTCAGTGAAATATTCTTTCTAACAGCTACTATACGACAACGGAAACTGACATTTGACCGTGCTCCGTTGACTAGCATGAAACGCAGCCATTCTGTGTGACCAGTGACATAATTGTTCAAAATTGTTATATACTGAAATGATCAAGAAACTTACTCCCTCTACACAACAATGGTCTGTAAATACTTTGCAGTGTTTTTCACATATGTACCTGTTATAATTAAAATATATATAACATTAAACAGTGACCTGTTCCTATGTTATCACATGTTATATTGACAATCAACTCAGAACATTTACGTCACAGCTTATAGAGAGCTATAATATCCTAGCTCTCTGATTGGTCAGTCTCTCATAATCTTAAAATCATGATAATTCAGCAACGAATTCATGCAAATTCAATTTACATTCTAGAGAAAAGTATGTAATCTTTCAAATGAACAGTGTCTCAGTCATGAGCTGTCTTTTACTTTAAGATACATTCGTGTAGTTTCCATTGGGCTTTCCGCCAATGCTTACTATACACATATGTTTTAATCTATGGGCCAACACCCTTCTTATCCGATGCTATCTGTCGGCGCAAATCGACAGTAATCAACGCCGACGATTTTGTATGAATGTGATGCCAAAATTCCTTGTATATATCCACCTAATTGTTGAACATATAAAGGAGCTATTAAAATTCACTTTTATCTAATTCTTATGTCGACATATTTTCAGCATTTCCTTTCACACCAGTTAAAACTCAATATCTGTATGTTACATTTGTGACCGTGGTAGTAGTTATACATTAGTTCGAAAATTTAGTTCCGAATGCTCAAGTCTGTCAAAGGGAAAACGAGCCTTAAAGTGCGTGGCGGAGATTGTTGGGTTTTAAACCAACATAAAGCTTTTTTTATCCTATAAAGCTTTTTTAATACATGGGTAAGTTTGCGTTGTGTTCCACGGAAGCAAGACCAGGCCCCGTGTCTAGAATGTGGGTTTTTGCTCTTCTTGTTGGTGTTGTTGAGGGTAAGTTTTATAAAAATTGGACGTGATTTCTATTCTAAGATGAGACATATATATTCTTTTACACACTTTGTATTTAATTTTTGCCATTCCACTGACTGCTTTTAGAGTTTGCTCAACGTGCTGTTCACCACCCAATCACCCCACCCACATATCTTAACTCTAGTATCGATGAGTGTAGATTTATATTATTTTTCTACTCTTAGTTCAAGAAAAATGTTAGGAACGATGTTAAATCAAAGCTTTGACGAGCGTCGTGTACATCACGTGCCTTTTTTTCTGTCTCAGCCACCAGTCCACCTGGCGAGGTTTGCCCGCCCTTGTGTATGATGGAGAGTCCCCATGGTGACGTGTGAGATAAGAACGAGTGTGAACTCTGCGAGTGTCGCAAACATAAGTAGATTAAACAGTTTTCAGAAACGAAAACTTATATTTTGATCCCGATATTTATACATCTCCCTCTCAGCCATCGGATCCCGGAGAACAGCATTAACAGAACAATGAAATAATTGAGTGACACATCAACTGGCTGACATTATTTCGAGGGATGGAAATCAAAATGTTTAAAAGTGTTAAAAATTTGTCAATTATTCTTTGGCCCGATGAATAAGAGTTGTAAAAAAGGTGATAACTTTGGGACCAAAGAGCCTTATTTTTTCCGTTAATAACAAAATGTGGAGAAATATGTTGTCATGCAAGATCTAAACCAGAGGTTGACCTATAGACGAAGTCAAACAAATGATTAGGCCTTGAGAAAATTAACATTTCTAATTAAACATTTCCAGTCCTATCTGCCCTTTTTAGAAGCTAGTGATATCCGTAGTAAACGAAAAAAGATCCTATGTTTCTTTTTCTACCCGGTATGTAGCCTACTCAAGCAATATTTGACTTATACGACCGTAGCTAGCATTATTATGAGAGGAATATCCCGGGGGAAAGCAACGACCATCTGCAGTTTGCTTCAGTCCTTCCCACCGGAGAGACCGGAGAGGAAGCCAATATGAGATGGACTTGAACTCACGGCGACCAGTTTTGTGTAAGGTTCCTTTACTCCTGCACTCTTTTAAGGAAAAATTTGTCCTTGAAAGTTGAAATTCGGATGCATATAGCACAAAAAGCCACAGTAAATCCTGAGTTTTAAAAATGATTTTGTCGGCTTTTAAAATTTCTTAAATAACTGAAAAAAATGCCCCGGATCCATTTTCCAGACAAGTCTGAAGTCTGACTTCCTCTCCGGTGGTGGGTATCCCCTGATATCTGTCATGTTTCCTCTTGCCATAATACTGGCCGCCATCGTACAAGCGAAATGTTGTGGGCACAGTCTAAAACACCAATCAAATAAAGAAATAAATGAATAAATACATTTGATACCAATATCATGACGATATCATGTTTCAACTGATATCATACTTAATCCCCCAAAGGTTTTGATGAGTGCCCTCGCCTGTGTCGAATGCTTTGCCAGAAGGGAAACGTGCGTAACGAGACTAACTGTGACATCTGTGAATGCCGACCAAGTAAGAGATCTACCACAGTGACTTCATCCTGCACATTTTCATTATGTATAATTAAACATTCTGCACAATGAATTAAAGCATCTAGATTCATTTCTTTCTAGTACTGATAGGGCTCAATTAAAATATTTATATTAGGCATATGGGAACATGGGGTTAAGGAATGTAGGCTACGCAACTTAGCTACATGTGCGTGTGTTTCAGACAATGTACCTCTGCCGTAGTCTTTCTGTTTGGAAGGGGACAGTTCGGGAGACAAGACTTCGTCCAGTAGTATCTTTTCCTTATTGTAAAAGTCCGAAGTCCTTGATTTTTCATCTTAGCCAAGCAAAAACCTTTACACTCCGTCTTTAAATAATGTTTTACATAGGTATCAGGTTTTCCAACTTTGGGGATATTGTGATGTAGGTAATTGATTTTAGAAACATTGTTTGGCTACCTCAGGTCTTTATTAAGTAACCCTAATGAGTTTCCTAGGGGTTTTAATTCATATTTTAATTTACTTCCAGGGCCTGCAAATGTCGCACCGTCCTCCGACTTTGTCACATCCTGGTAATCGAACAAGTGAAAATCACGTGACGCTCTTAACGGGGGTTACCGCTTCCACAACGGAGACATGTAATCTGACACCGGAACACCACGTGACAAGTCACATAAAATTCACTTATAACAGGGCTTGTTCAGCGAATAAAGAGAAATGGGAATATGAACTTTATAGTAAGCTTTTTTATTTGTCAAGTGTTTTTGTCAGTCCTTCAAAGAAATTCAAACTTAAGACCAATTTCCTCGACTCCCTCCCCACATTTGTTCGATTTCGACATCATCTTCCCTGTTTCCTCAACTTCTGACTGGTTTTCTTCACGTGTGCTCGTTTTCCTCCACGTGCTCGCCCCCTCTCCCCCCTTGTCAAAATGTGTCCAGTTGACTTCATATATCTCCGGATTTCTCACAATCCGTTTAACAATGTCTGTATAAAAATGCCAGTTAAAACACTATCTGGATTTATTTGATAAATTAATCATGTCCATTCTTAACTACTGAGCTGAAGTGTGGAGTTTTGCGAAAGCACCAAACCTTGAAAATGTACATACCAAATATTGTAAAAATGCCGTTTGGGTTAAATATTCTACACAAAATGACATTGTATACGCTGAATTTTGAAGAACAACATTGTTAAAAAGACGACTTTTTATTTTAAAGTGTTGTGTGAAGATCGCAAATGCCGAAAACAGGAAATATGTGAAAATGTTATGTGATTTATTATGTGATGATTGTATTTTATTGAACCCAAACCAACCGTGTATTTATTATGAGACAATTGTTGCATGACCTTGGCCGTAGCCATGCAATGAAAACAATTTTTTTGTCTATTGTAAAACAGCGATTACGCGACCAATTTGTTCAAAGCTTAGTCATCTAGGTTAAGAAGAGCTACTAGATGAAACACTTTGCATGAGTCAGGGACATTTTGAGTTGAAATCATATTTGCAAATGATAACAGTAAAGCACTTTCGAACCACAATGACGCATCTGCGTTGTTCTCCACACAGCATAATGGTTGAAGTAGGCAGATGGAATAAACCGATCAAAATAACCTTTGAAGAAAGGAAATGTATTAATTGCAATAATGAGTACCATCTCTTACTGATTTGTCCTCTGTATGTTGATTTGAGAAAAAAAATATATAGGTACATATTTTTACAAATATCCCAGTACTGAAAAGTTCACTGAATTAACGATTTGAAGCATTGTTACTATTACTAGGAGATTATCGATGTTTACATACAGAACTTTTAATCTAAAGTATAAACACACTTCGACATGAATGCCCCCACCACCATCATCCCTTTTCTTTCCGACTACACTGTTCGCCATGCTGTTGTATACCTAATTATGTTAGGTACATGTATATGCCCCTGGACCTACTGATCTAACGTAATAAAGATCGGTCTATAACGCTTAACCTATGCCTTGTTTCCTCCACGTCAGCCCGGTTTGCTCCGCCTATGTCCACTTTTCTTTATATGTCCATTTTTGTTTTTTCAATAATATGCCCGGTTTCCTCACACTATGGATCATTTCCTCAACCGCTGGCTGGTTTTCTCAGCCTATGCCTTGTTTCCTCAACCGGTGCCTGGTCTTCTCAGCCTATGACTTGTTTCCTCAACCGCTGGCTGGTTTTCTCAACCTATGCCTTATTCCTCAACCGCTGGATGGTTTTCTCAGCCTGTGCCTTATTCCCTCAACCGGTGCCTGGTTTTCTCAGCCTATGCCTTGTTTCCTCAACCGGTGCCTGGTTTTCTCAACCTATGCCTTGTTTTCTCAACCGCTGGCTGGTTTCCTCAACCTATGCCTTGTTTAAGCAACATATGCCCGGTTTTCTCAACGTGTGGCCCGGTTAGGTAAACATAGAAAAATCTCCACGTGACACTGCTGGTTTCAAAATCAATTCAGCTGAGAATTAAAAGATTTAAATGAATAATTCGGCGTAATAAATTCGAGCAAAGTCATGAAAACATGGTAAAGGCCATGGTTTTCATGCAATGGCCCTTAGGCTGGTGATATATATTTTGATTTAAATGCATACCAGCTGCACTAATCATGTGCCAGGTATCCTCATGCAAAGTGGTCGCCGATGTATAAGTGAAACATTAGCATAAAACACCAATCAAATAAATAGATACTGACAGTTAAGGGCTAATAATCGCCAGAGGAAAGACAGTATATAAAGTATGATATTATACCATGGAGACGCATCCATCCGTTATCACTGAGGGAGGAAAGACGCCAGCTTTCAAAACGAATCCATGAAATCAGTATCCAAATCGTGTAGCATGCTAGCTCTTAAGCTAATTGTTTATACTTCCAACGCACTGGTTTTATTCAACAGGAAAAACATATTGCTACGAACTTATAATATGGCAGGATTAAGACACAGCTATGACACTCCGTCCACCTTTGCTTATAAGTATACTCATTGTATAAAGGGAAGCAAACTAAGAGGGAGGTCCTTTACGCTGGAGCTATTAACCTTGAGACAGAAAAAAATACACAATAAATGACGAACGCTACAAAGCGAGATTCAAGTTAATGTCAGTCAGTGTTTGCTTTAAATGCAACAAATTACGTGTCGGATAAAGCAATGATGTTATCCCCTATGGTGTAATATACGACGGAATCATTCACATATAATCCTGTGACTGAAGAGCAGCACTATGTGTGGGTAAGCCTCCCCACGTGACCACGCAAATAGGACACAGTGTGCTCCACCACAGAGCAAAGCCAGGCGTCATGTCCACGGTGTGGATTTTCGTTTTGTTCATCGCTGTTGTGCCTGGTACGTTTGCTAAAGTTTGTTGTGATTTCTTTTGTATTTTGTAGTGCTTTGCGTAACGTTATTCACAAAACCTTAAAGAATTCATTGTTTGGAATTTTTATTTACCTGAACTGGGATTTTCAAAAATCTCCTGTTCTAATGTTCATGGAAGGTAATATTAAAACCGGACTATGGATAAACTACGTCTAGATGTGCCTTTTTTCTTTTTCCAGCCACCAGGTGGCCGTTCAGGATATGTCCACCTCTCTCTGATATGGCCTGTGAACATGGTTATGTGACGAACGAGAACTGATGTGAACTCTGTCAGTGCCGCCAGAGTAAAGGGACTGGCAAGATTCTTTCCTTCGCGAAAGGACAATGGATATTTCGGCCTGAATATAAAATTGGCTGAGGCTTTACGTCAGGGGGTTTGTTTGTTACCTGCTTTGGGTCGGTTATGTGCTTCGGGATGTCGGTTTTCCACCACTCCCAATCGTGGCGGCTCTCTATACAGGTGAAAAACCATGGAATGACGTGTGGTGTTGAAACAAAACACAACACGAGGTCGGTTAGAAAATCGATTGAAATCCTATAAATTTAAAGGGAAAGACCACACAAAAATGAAATTACGATGGATGAAAAGAGCGTTAAAAACTGCATCTTACAATACTTGCACTAAATTTTTTAGATTTTTTCACCAGATTAAATGCCGTGAAATGTTTTGATTGTATGGTGGGTTTTATGGACCACATTGATAAAGTTTCACAAAACTTTGTGTACACATTTATGCTTACCTGTGAATAAACTTCTTGTGAAGTGTCTAACATGATGAAAAGTCGGTGTGACGTCACTGGTGAGCCATATTATAAACATGGTTAACAGTTTTGTGCATTTAATTTGGTGAAAAAAAATCTAAAACATTCTGCAAAGGGATTCTTAGATACAGTGTTTAATGCTCTTCTCATTCATGATAATTTCATTTTTGTGTGATCTTTCCCTTTAGAATAAGCTTTATTGTGGTGATGTTATCAAAAGTGGCGGACATTGCGAATATCTAAAGAGCCACAATGTAGTCAGTTTGAACCAATCAGGTACGAGTTATTTCTTTATCCCGAGAACGAAGTTAATTCAGCTGGCGTCAAGCAAACCCTGTTTTACTCTCTAGGTAAGTAATCTTGTGGGACGGTTGGCCTGACGTCGTGATTCCATTTTCTCTGATTTGGGGTATCCCATGACCTCGTAACACTTCAGTATTAATTATGTATTATTTTGCCCAAAAAGGTGTTTAAGTGGACTTAAATTCTGAAGTGTGACAAAATAAGTGTATATGTATATTTTTTTGTTCTCCAGCCGCCAGTGCACCTTTCGGGAAGTGCCCGCCCCTCTGTGACATGGCTTGTGAACATGGTTATGTGACGGACTACAGAGGGTGTGTCCTCTGCCAGTGTCGCCAGGGTAAGTAGATGGGATAGTGTTTCTCTTTTTCGAAAGGACAAGGTTCACTTTAAACAACAAGGGAAGCTGGATGCGTCTGTGAGTCAGCAGGTTCGTTTAAAATTTAACTGGTGTAAGGGTACCACTAACTGGAGAGGAAAAATAATAAACAAATGGCTTGTTCAGCCCTCAGACAGCGATAAGCCTTACACAAGATCAAACAAAGAAACACAAAGAGGCCGTTTTGGATAACTTCAAAATATATAATTGAACAAAGTAAACAAACAGTAAAACTCACAATGTTATACAAGAACAATGCAGGTCATTACACAATATAGTTTCTTACGGAAGTTGCCATCCAAGTTCTTGATGGAATTATCAGGCTTCCAAAGGCGAGGCAGTCTCCGTGAAAATTGACATCCACAGTTCATGAGAATTCTTGAAGTGAAGGATACATAACGCTGCCTTACAGTGACGAACTGTAGTGGGTAAGGCACATGGTTTATATCCAACGGCCCAGCTGGGTGTGCACCTCAGGGGGACAGGCAGATGATAGCGTCCGTAATGCCCAGTATAAAGAGATGCATATATCTGAGGATTTTTACACAAAATCACATCCAGTGCAAAACTAGGATGAAAGGTACGTACTCGCAGAAAGAAACAATGAGAGATCCAAACTCCAAAATAACGTCTAACGACCAAATAGCAAGTGGCGAAACACAAGCTCATGAAGAGCTACGTACAGAAAAATGGAATACAAAATGATAATTGGGGAACAGCGTGAAAGCCTATGTCCAAATTCGAGCAGAATCCTTCCAAGTAGAGTAGAGTAAATATGGCTGTGATTTTCCTAACGTCGTCACTCATATTTATAGACTCGCGTAAAGAAAATTCCGGAAATTTTTGTCGAAACAGCACGGTTACGTCTCTCCAGAATGAACTCTCTACGTACCATGACACCAAACACAAATGCAATAGGTTCGAGAAACTACGGCGTAGGCGATAACGTATACAAGGGTAAAAAGCTAAGCCAGAGAAAAAAAAATTGGAAAAAGACATATATTACGACATTTTAAAGATGTTCACAACACAGGTAAAGGTGTTGTCTTTTTTGCTTGTTTGTTTGGTTGTTTTTTTTTCTTGGTTTTTTGGTTTTTGTTTCCACTCCGGGCTCTCCGGCCTCCCTCTACCAATAATCTTGATCGTCTCCGTCTTGGTGAAAAGTCTTTGAATAACATGTGGAGTTACTTGTGGAGTTATATGCATCATTACGGGTTAGATGCAATCGTGTTTCCGGCTTCTCTATCTTGGCGTATCCCAGTCCTCTTGAGAATTAAGGATTAAAAGTTGATTTACCAAGCGTGTAAGAGCAAAATAGATATGTTTGTTTTGGTCTGTCTTCACCCCTCTCCCGAAATAACTAAGGTTATCCTTTGTGTTATCTCCTCTTTTGTTATAAACAAATAATATAAAACTGTATTCACCCAAATTCACCCTAAATATATTATCGTCGAGTTTAGATTTACATTTTTTTTTGGCATTCTTGGTCAGCAAAAATGGCAATATGAAAACCGAATTGTACTTCCTTTCGTTTTCCAGCCCCAAGTCCAGCGTTCGGGGATTGCCCACCCCTCTGTGATATGGCCTGTAAACATGGTTATGTGACGGATTACAGGGGGTGTGTTCTCTGCCAGTGCCGCGAGAGTAAGTTTATGGGATAATCTTTTCTCTTTCTTGCAAGGACAACATAGTTTTTAATCTAAATACGAAATTCGCGGCGGCTTCAAATCAGGAGCTTTGATAATTCCCTATTTTCTCCTAGCACCTCGGTTTCCGCCATCGACGGCTCTGACGGCCACAAATTTGTTGAAAAATCCTTATGTAACGGGCGACGTTAAACGGGAGCTATATAAGTTAATGAATCAACATTTCTATAGAAAATATTGTATTTTACCCCATTCTCTTAAATAAATTATCGTTATATTTAAATCTAGATTGTTTTGGGTTCTAGATTCCTTGGTTAGCCAAAAGTTTACGACGATAATGAATCCGAAGTATGATAAACCACGTTTATATATGTACATTGCATGTTTCGTTCTCTAGGCCCCAGTCCACGGTTTAGGGAATGCCCACCCGTCTGTGATATGGCCTGTGAATTCGGGTATGTGATGGACGAGAACGGATGTGTACTCTGCCAGTGCCGAAAGCGTAAGTAAAGTGGAAACTTCTCGTCTTAACTAAAAAGGACAAGTAGTTGGCTTCCTCTCCGCTTGTAAGTGAGAAGGTCTGACAGCAACCTGCGGATGGTCGTGAGTTTCCCCCAGGCTATGTCCAGTTTGCTGCCCACCATAATGGCTGACCAGTCGTGTAAGTGAAATAGTACGGAGACAAAATTTCAGTGAAATAAGGAAATACACGTTTAATGTGGTTAAACATCACCTGCAATGGCAAGGGAAGCTCACGTTAAGGAAATGCATGAAGTATTGGTAGTGACTTAGAGTACTTGATCGGCTCAAGTGCAACACGCTCTGAACTTCAGCATGCCTTCCGCCACAAGATTAGCTCATATTCGTTTCCACCCCCTACTTGCCTGATATGAATATGTGCATTTGTATCCATTTTAAGCAGTTTGTCGTACATGTCATTTTGAGTAAAGTACCGCAGTACTTGTAAGTAATATCTGATGTAGATCTAAGTTTTTTACGGAATTGTAGTCTTGTGCGTTATCACATTTAATCGGCGTTGTGAAGTAACCGATGAAAAACGCCGAAAAATAGTAAAATCTGCTTCTGATCCTTGATTAGTCTTCTATTAAATCAGAAATATATCACTTCAATAGACACAGAATTGTAAATAGGGAACCTTCCCGCCAAAATTATTTTGGGCCAAAGCTGCGTAATCCGTTGTTCATTCCTGCATTGATGATGGCGTTTTTTGGGCAAACTGATGACGTATTTATTTATTTTATTTATTTGATTGATATTTTACGCCGTACTCAAGAATATTTCACTTACAGAGGGAGGCCAGCATTATAGTGGTAGGAAACCGGACAGAGCCCGGGGGAAACCCACGACCATCCGCAGGTTGCTGACAGACTTTCCTACGTACGGCCGGAGAGGAAGCCGGCATGAGCTTGTCTTGAACTCACAGCGACCGCATTGGTGGGAGGCTTCGGGTCATTGTGCTGCGATAGCGCGCTAACCCACTGAGCCATGGAGACACCCTGATAGCATCTTATACCTGCAATGGAAGAGAACAAAAGTCAAGTCAGCTTGGGACCGAATCGCCATTGCGCGGGAAACGGTTTCCCATATAGTTGTGAAATATTCTCGAGTAACACCAAGTCTCGAATATATAGCGGGCCTAGATATATATTTTAATGACTGTGAATGATTCATTAATTTATTTGCATTTTCTTCTTTTCCAGTCGTACATGGAAAGATCCACCAGTAACCTGCGGATGACTGTGGGTTTCCCTCGAGCTCTGCCCGGGTTCCTATCACCATTTAATGCTGGCCGCCGTCGTATAGGTCAAATATTTTTGAGTACCGCGATCAAATAAACAAATAAACATTTTTTTTTTGTTATTTTGCCTTTTTTGTCTTGCAGCTCCTACAGATTCTCAGCAATCTGCCATCTCTCAATACAGAGGTATATAACCGTACAGCCGCAAATAATGTGACGTCCTTAATCCAAGATGGAGACACCGTCAAGAATCCAAACATCTGATTTGACAGCGAGATACTGGAAATACCATTTACAAAAATATAATAGCAATAAAGAATAATGGGAACATGAACTTTGCACTATGCCTTTTATTTTCCTTTATTCAAAGACATCTTGCATTAGCTTTACAGTCCTTATAACACGCCACTATTTATGTCGAAGGAAAGAAAATCTGTGCTTAATCAGTGTTTTAAGTACATGTGTAAGATGTATTTGACTTATGCCAAAGGTCAGTGGGTTTCTCAAATCCGCCTCTGCCAGGTTTCTATAACCTCTCCCTGGTTTCCTACACGTCTGCCCAGTTTCCTCCACCGATGTCTGGTTTTCTCAACGTCTGCTTTGTTTTCTACACATAGACTCGCTTTCCCCAACATGCGCTTGTTTTTCACAGCGAATTAATGCCCGTTTTTTTCCACATCTACTCTGTTTCTACAGCCGCGACTTCCTCCCCATTTGGGTATTGTATATTAACAGGGATATTAACAAGCCTGTAGTGCCTTGGCGGCCTCCTTAGCCGAGAGAGTTAGTGTGCCAGCGCAGCATAAAGACCAAGAGCCTCCCACCAATGAGGTCCTTGTGAGTTCATGTCCAGCTTATGCTGTCTTCCTCTCGCTTCGAACGTAGGAAGGTCCGCCCGCAATCAGTGTATGGTCTTGGGTTCCCCCTCGGTACTGTCCGATTCCCTCTCTCTATAATCCTGGCCGCCGTCGTCTCAGTGAAGTAGATAAATAAATACAGTAACTTGGGATGGGTTGATATTAGGTCACATATTCGACATCATGCGAGTAAGTAACAAAAATGTTGATTTGCCAATTTCGGTCGCTTGCGTCGCGTTTCGGGATTGAACTCTGACCACAGGTTACAAGGTATATGTAGGTTCCCTCACCATTCAGCTGGAACTAGTTACTGTGAAATTAGCGCATAATTACCACATCTATTGCGGAAATTTACATATGGAAATCTGAGACTTAATCCCAACCCCGTGTGTGAAATAAAACGTGACCTGTTCCCGCCCCCGAGATTAAGTAAGTAAATAACTATATAGATAACGCATTCAAAATTAGATCAGAGCTTCCCTTGGTGGCCTGATGGTTAGAACGTCCGCCTCGAGGTATGGACGCCCGAGATCAGTCCCGGGTCAGGTCATACCAAAGACTTTAAAAATGTACTTCTTGCTGCCTCGCTTGGCGCTCCGCGTTAACATGACTAAAGAGGTCACAGCAAGGAGATCACTTAACTTACAGGACCAAACATCACGTGAGCATTCATCTCGTAGGACGATCTCTATTTTAACAATTAGATGACATTCTGGTCCACCTGCAGATAATTTGTCGGAGCTAAAATAAAAATAATAGAAATTGTAAATGCACACATACAAAATAGACCCTGTTTTGTTGATGTATATTTTGAATTATAATACAGCTACAGATAGCGATCGTCTCGGTGGCCTGGTGACCCAAGGTCGAATCACACCAAAGACTTTTAAAATGGTACTTGTTGCTGCCTCCCTAGGCGGTTAACACTGAGTGGTAAGAGAAAGGAAACAGGGCTGGTCAACCGGGGGTCAGTATAATCCGATTGGTTGGTTTATCATGTCTGCTATCTTCGGCATGATGTTCCAGTGAGGGCACCACTTTGGACCGTCGGATGGACTCCATCGAGAGGAGACACAATACATATCACACCCCTCGTCGTCGGGTAACCGAAAAATTGTTGAGTGGACGTGCATGCATACATACCAAATAGATCACTGCAAAAAAAAATCGAAAAAAAGATTACACGTAAAACTATCTTCATATATTGTTAGTAAAATAGTGGTATTTTTGAACAGGCTTGCATTATTTTTTTTACTTTCCTTAAGGCAAGCTTATGGTGTTATCAGTCCTAGAAAATCTAATAATCAAATGCCAGGCATTTCAAAATAAATGTTACCTACTGGCCTTGTACAATCCTTATCCGATTGTACAGATAATAAATAAATACAGATAAACTACGCAGCTACAATCATACAATTTATATTCACATTTATTACAATTACCAGCTATTAATTTAAACTACCATTAATCAGTTCATCTCGACAACCCTATAAGTGTACCTCTCTGATCGGTTGTTTCTGATATTGCTCTGACCATGGGGTTTGCCACCCACGTGTTTGCCCTATCAGACGTAGAGGTTTACTCCGCTCAAACAAATTTATAGATCTAATTGATTTTTGTGTTACATCATACCCAGGCTCTTTTCCCACTGTGGCGGGGGTAAGTTTCATTTGTGGCAGACATCACGGGCACATGGCCAGTTACTGACACACAGTTATGCATGCCATTTTGGTGAACCAGTTGGTCTGGGCCGAAGGGTACATTGCGCGAGCATCCATCCAAGCGAGGTCGACGTCTATTCCTCTATTCCTCACAAACAGCCAGAGTAGGGGAATCCCCAAATATAGGTTTGTCATCATCTTTAAACATTCAGTCAAGGCTCACCCCCTCCCCGCTTGAATAAACCTGCGGGTTTTCAAAAAGTAATTTTAATTGAAAATAGAAAATAATCAGAATAAAATGGTCCTAAAATTAATAGATTTTAGCGAGTGGAACTTAAGTTGTTCCACATGTAAGGGTACCACTGTCAGAGAGGGAAAATGGTAAAAAAAAAATGGCTTGTGTAACTCTCAGACAGCGATAGGCCTTACACAAGATCAAACAAAGGAACACGAAGACGCTTGACGAAGTTCAATACATATATTTTAACAAATTAGACGAGTAGTACAACGGACAACAACATACAAAACAATACAGATAATTACGAAAATGTATGCATAGTTTCTTACTGATGATCTGGATGGAATATTCCGGCTTCTAAAAGCAAGTCAGTCCACGTAAATATAGAATCCATAGGTTTTTGGAATTCTCAAATCGAAGGATGACAGTCATGTATGTGACAAACAGCAATGGGCACGGTACGCCGGCGATGGTATATATCCTATTCCCTGGGATATAATGTACGCAATCGCACAAAGAGGCAATAAGCGATACAAGCTCCATCAGAACGCCTTTAACCAAATAGCAAGTGGCGAAACACAAGCTCACAAAATGCTACGTACCAAAAAATGGAGTACAAAATGAGAAATGTCGAATGGAGCGAGAGCCGATATCTCCAAATCTTACAAAATCCATAAGTAGACGTAAATACGACTGCTTCAAGTGGACGTCAGTAAAACGACTGCTTACACGTGGACATACCTAAAATGACTGCGAGCTTAACAACTTCGTCGTTCACATTTATAGGCTAACGTAAAGAACTTCTGGATGGTTTGTTCGTAAATATGATTACAATATTGGTACATCTTTCCAGAATGTACTCTCTACGTACGATAACTCGAAACTGATAAAGACGGAAGCCTCGACTGAATTACAGTGCAGGCCACAAAGTACACAGGGAAAAAATGCCGGTCAGTCACAGACCCGGTTAGCGTTACAACAAATAAAAAAAATACAATACAATATCTTTAGGACGGGATTCGTAACACACAGCCAATTACAACAAAGTGTCGGAACTTCCCGACGGTCGGGAAAAAATATAGATTAACAATTCATTGCCTATTTGTTGGTTGATATCCTAACCATCACATTCATGTCATTGTACTTTTTTTATGTCGTGTTACACGCAGACATAGTTTCGCCAGTTAAGGTCACAGGTTTTTACTATACTCAAAAATTATTAGATGAAATCTAAGCAGTTAGTACTAAAAAAATGCTTCCTGTAACCCTTTACTGTTTTAATATATTATCAGGTCACCTTTACTCTGACCATACCACTTGTAACTATTGATATTTTTTGCTTATAAAGCTATAGCAGAGGCTTTTGGTAAAACAAAAAATGCACATTTGCTACAGAAATCAAATGTTTTCAATCTACCAAAAATATAGCTTTAACTATTGCATTTTTGAAAATGTCGGACTCGCAGTTGTACAGTTCATAATCTTAATATGATCCTGATATAATATGATATTTGACGAATTACTTCTAAAATAAATGGGAAAAATCTGCTGAATTTGCATTGAAGGAGGCTTATCAAAATTCCCCGGTGTATAGTGTCATTCTCAACTGTATAATTGTACGCAATGTTTTGGTTTCTTGTTAGTTAATAACTGTATACCATTCAAAAGTTTAGTATTCTCTGTGACACTTTATGCTTACGAAGTTCTTGCACAGAATTGGAATCAAGCCTTAGATTTCCTCAGGTAACTTGGCGCTATAGATTTAGTAATTATACGCAGCGTAACAAGGTGTAGCTAAGAGATCGGTGAATCCACCGTGCAGCCCTGGGGTTCGAGCTCAATCCCGGGACGAGGCGCCAAATCAACATTTTTTGCCGCTTACTCGCAAGACGTTGAATATGTGGCCTATAACATCAATCCATCACAAGTTACTGTATTTATTTATTTCTTTGATTGGTGTTTTACGTCATACTCAAGTATATTTCATTTATACGACGTCGGCCAGCATTATTGTGAGAGGAAACCAGGCAGTGCCCAAGATGATCCGGAATTTGCTGGCTTACCTTCCTACTTAAGACCGACGATGTTCTATGTTTTATCCATTTAATTACTGGTTTATATTTACGAAGTTTCTTGTATATATTTGATTTTTTTTATTTGCTTTTCCATTGCAAGATGGTCATCCGTGCTGCAAGTGTGGCCTATCAAACAAAGGTCAGGAGCCATACATCTTCGATAGCGCAAATTAGGCCTGACGGCGTAATAAACAACATAATTAGACTGATAGAGATTTTATCCATTACATATAGTATTGTATAATTTGTCACATTATTCAGCAAAGATGTATATATGGCTTACAGAACTAGAAGGCCCATTATTTTTGAGCGGGCTTGATTTGAGTGTCAGCATCATGGTGACCAGACTGGTATTATTTGCGCTCTTTACTCCCATGGCAATGGGTAAATATTACCAGAATTACAGTGTTTTTGACGCGTCTATTTATAGTGTTTTTGTTTGTTTTCTTTTTACTAAAAAGAATAGGTTTTGTTTTTAACTGAAAGATTATGTTTCCAAATTTCCAAATTTAATGATAAAATTAACATATAAAAAAGGAGAAGTATTTATAGATATTTCATGCTTACTTGTGAACGAGACTCACCGATCGAGGACACTAGGGGCGTGAGTTCAAATCCAGATCTAGACGGGGAATTTGAAGATTTTGATGTTTTCGCTGCCTGTGGATCCTTCGTGGTAATGAGCTGTGGACGACACTAGTGTGGCCGTTTTCTCGGTCTAACTTTCGTTGAATTTTACTTTAATATCTTCCACTGATATGGTGTGTATATCCGGTAGACACGTGTGGGAAATGTCCTCAGCAACATGCCAAGCCTCGGTGGTTCGGTTTCGTCCTCAAACCACAAACCTGGCCTCCGCGGTATAAGTGGAAAGGTTTTGAATACCACGTTAAACAACGCTCACAAAAATAATAAACAAATAAATAAATGAATGAATGAATAAGTCCTAACTAGATTCAAAAAAGTCTAAATTTCATGATATTTTTCGTTCTGTACAGCTACAATGCAGTCGTCTGTGTGCCCTCCAGTGTGTTATAAATTGTGTTCATATGGAATCGAGCGAAACGCCGACGGATGCTTGATTTGCAAGTGCCGTGACGGTAAGTGAATTGAAAGGTCTTTCCTTAAACTGAATGTATGTGTGTGTATGTATGTATGCTTACGTTTTGCGCCTTACCTAACATTTTTTCAATTTTTTGACGACGAGGAGTCCTTAGTATGTATATGCTCTGTGTCTTCCTTTGGCAGGTCGAGTCCTCACCGCCACAATGCTGCCGCCATCGGAATATCATGCCGAAGACAACAGATATGACTCCTAATCCAGTCACATTATACCTCTCAGTGCTGAGCGCCATTCGAGAGAGCAGCAATTACCTTTAAAGGCCTTTGATATGACCCAACGCTTTCCCGGCCTTGATGCAGACGTTCGAACCAACCAAGCCTTCGTAATTCAAAATCTTTCCATTAAATTTTAAAAAAAAACACAGTAAACTTAAAACACACACAAAATTTGAGACGCTTTCCTGTAAATTGAAAACTTTCACTCAAAATTTCAGATGCTTCCTCCTAAATTGAAAACTTTCAAATTTAAAATGCTTTCCCGTAAATTGAAAAGATCACCTGATCAAAATTTGTATCACGTAGGCTAAAATACATATAACTCTTGAAAGTGCCGTTTCGATCATCTTTACATCTATATTAAGTTATACTTTACTGACTCCATTGTTCTTTAACGAAAGGCGATATTTTCGCCTTGGTATACGATGGCAGCCCTTTAATGGCAGAAGCAGTCATGAGTGCCGACTGTTAAAAACAACTCTCTTTATCAAGTTACTAACGAACTTTCCCACATCTGACATATTGATAGAAGACAAGTGGCCTTCAACGAAAGGTAGACTATATAATTGTCCCATAGCACCTTGTGAGTCTCATCTAACCCATCTGTGTCCCATATAGTGAATAAAGTGCGCACGCCATAACGATTCAACTACGTCACAACCCTATCAAAGTATAATGCAGAACTGTGCTGCGGAGAAAATGTACGTATATATAGAGAAAAAACTCATTTATTCCTTTGATATCTCTTATAGTCTGCTTTTTTATTTAGCCATCTACTTTTGATCTTCTTTAAACTCGCCCTTTGTTCCTATCGGTGTTTCGCTTTATCAGTGACATGTTACACCAATATCTCTACAATTTAATATGTATCACATCTCTGGACGTGCCATGAAACTTAATTTAAAAAACTTTTTATGGTGCATAATGTTATATTCCCATAAGCATGTTTTCAACACCTTGTCGTAATTGCCTCCAGTGACTCCCCAATTGTTATAAATAGCGTGGCACGCTGTCTAATGGGCAGGATCAACCCTGACTGACAGGTGTTGACACACCTGACGAAGGCCACTGTGGCTAACACTGACATGATGTAATCCTGGACTATCTGGACACCACAGATCCAACCCGTTCTTCAGCTCTGAATTTCAAACCCACCATGGTTTGAGCGAGTTCGTAAGTCCGGTATTCAATCCCAAAATGTAGTGGAACATTTGTTCCTGGTCAAGGATTTATTCATTTATTTGATTGGTGTTTTACGCCGCACTCAAGACTATTTCACTTATACGACGGTGACCAGCATTATGGTGGGAGGAAACGGGCAGAGCCCGGGGGAAACCTACGACCATGCGCAGGTTCCTGGTCAAGGAAAACAATTGTCCACCAAAGCTAATTACAGACCTATTGAGAAAGTACAGCAAAGAAAATACGTGTAAACTCCCAGTTTAGCAGAGATGGCAGAGATTTAAAGTGTAACCTGGAGGACATCCTGTCCCGCGACCAGAGGGCGGTGCCATTCGCGCGCCAATGGACAGTCCTCCTGTCGCGGTCGAGACCAGCGGAACGGTGTCTTCCTCGTGCCGCGGCCCGCGACCTATCTTATGCCACTTCGACCTACGTGTTAGGTGATTAAGTAAGCGATCTGGAGCGCATTTCGCGGAGAGATATGTTTTCTGGGGATTACTAAAATGTCATCCATGCCTTTGGATTTTGAAGTAATAGTTAGTTTATATTAAAGTAAAAGACAGCTTGTGACTGAGGCACTGTTCATTAAAAAGATTACAAAATTCTCTTTTGAATGCAAAAACCTGTTTGAATTTATATGAATTCATGGCTGAATTACCTTCGTTTAAAGTGTGGAGTATTTTGCTGCTGTGTGGTGTATTTCATCTGGGGATCTGGAGGCGCCCGTGCTTTTAAGCTTATATGAGATTGATCATTCAGAGAGCTAGCAGATATCAGCTGTTTATAAGCTGTGACGTAAATCTTTCGAATTGACTGTCAGTGTTACATGTAATCACATAGGAACAGGACACTGTTTTAATAGTGTATATTTTATTTATAACAAGTACATGTGTGAACAATACTGAAAAGCATTTCCAGACCACTGTGTTGTGGTAGGAGTACGTTTCTTGATCATTTCATGTTATAAATTTAGATATATACTTAAGTTTCAAACACAACATTAGCTGCTTACTACAGTCTCAAGAGTGTTCCGCACTTGGAACAGTTAGGTCACAGCTCACACAGAATGGCTGCGTTTCATGTTAGCCGACGGAGCACGGTTAAATGTCAATTTCCACTCTCGTAGAATCTGTTAGGAAAAACACTTCACCGAAATAAACATAATACTGTCCTAACTTTCTGCCAAACTTAACTTTGAACATTCGCTGTCTTTCACTTTAAGTAAAATGAGGAGGTATGATAAGGCGAGAAATCTGCCTTTGGGGATACGATAAATTGATCATGAATTTCTTTCCAACATTATTTTTTCTTTTAATTTCGACACATGTAATACAGGAATGTTTACGATTTGGCAAAAAAGTAAAACAGTAATTTGCTACATTGTTCAGTTTGGTCAATTTCATGCAGTTTTGGACCTATTCAAGCTCAGATTTAACATGAAGCCCCAGAACAAAACTTGCCGAGGACTTGTATTTCAAGGTCACAAGGTTAGCAAATGATGGCATGGGCTTGGGGTTTCTGGGTCCGAGCCTGTCTTGTCATTTCCATGAAACTGTGTTTTCCTTTCAAATCCGCAGTTCTGTAATAATGTCATATAATTAAACATTTTTAAAAACTAAACAGTTGATGAAAATAGCCATCGATCTCATAGGTATAGCAGCCTGCATGTTTCATCCACAGGTAGCTCTTTGGCGGTATGGCCCCGGCCTGCTACAAAGAAGTATTTTCATTATTGATCTATATCAATGATACAAGTGTTATATTACGGCTTAGAACACAGCCTAACTTTTCATTGGCTGTCAAAGGGCACATTTCAATTCACAGAGCATAGGGTACAGACCACGATAACATTCAGCGTAGGTAGCATTTCCACAATGTTCGACGTTTGCGGAAACATTTACGACACAAAGGGCGACTTCAGTCTGCGGTTAAGCCATGCCGATTTTCGGTAGTAACTGCTAGAACCAATGTAGGACAAAATACTTGATTAAGAGACTTTATCTATTTGTATTCCCAGTTGTGTGAACAAAGTCGTCCTTCACAAAAAAGACAAAAATATTGTACTGATATGTGAAAACTCTGCAGTTATGAACGATAAACACATAAATCCAACACATATTTGGACGAAAATTTAGACTTGGATAGTTACTCAAAATAAATGTTTTCTCTCTAGTATATTGATCTTAAATTAACATTTTAAATTTCATGGAACATACGAATTCTTAACAATGAAAGATCTTGTAGCCCGTACTTGCTAGTAATAGCATACAATGACGTGGTTTGCAAAGTTCGTCCTGCTGGGTATGAGATGTTACACTGTATTTGCGGGTGTTCAAAACGTGACAAACAATATATTATGATGGTTTCTCCAGCTGCTGGACAGGTTACAGGATGAACGAGAGCTGTCAATCAGCAGTCCACACTGGCAGGAAGTCAGTGTTTCTGAAAGCGATTAATTCAGTGATTTCATTTCACAATTGGAGCACTTTCATTCGTTGAGAGATTAGGTTATGTTCTAACAGAATAAGCCAGCGTCCACCGTTGACACATTACAGATATAAGTTATCTAAAATGAACTCCTAGGGCGAGTCCACGAACGCCTGGCTCTTGTAAAAAGACAATAACCGCGCCCCGACATTTTCTTGAAATCGACATTTTCTTGAATTCGGCATTTTCCTGGAATCGGCACTTCCGTAAAATCGGCACACAGGCCTACATGGAATATGCTTTGATAGGTTGCAGGCCGGGACACGAGGGCTGTGCAAATCGCGCACGAATAGCAGCGTTATCCTCATCCGGCTTCCATAATAGTCTAACCATACGTTCACAATGTGAGATGAATAGTTAATACCCCACGTGATCTGACCGCCCCCCACCACCACCGGTTACCCAGTATGCCACACTTATGATAGTAATTGTGACGTCCCTTGAGGCAACTGAGAAGAGATGTTGAAAACATGCTTATGGGAACATAACTTTATACCCAGTAAAAGGTGTTTTAACTTGAGTTTCATGGCAAATACGGAGACGCGATACATAACATTTTGTTTGGGGTATTAGGGATGTTTTGGGCGTTACTTGTCACCGGAAAAATAAAGTGTCAATTGTAGGAATTGGGCGAATTTACAGAAGCCCAAAAGTACGATAATAAAACAAAAAAAAACAGACTTTATTAGAGATTTCTTTCTTTTATTGGTGTTTTACGCCTTATTACAGAATATTTCTCTTATACGACAGCGGTCAACAGAATGATCGGATTTAGCCGGACAGAGCCCTGAGGAAATCTTTGACCATCGGCAGGTTACTGGTAAATCTTTCCACGTGTGATCCAGTGAGGAAGGTATAACCTGAACTTGACTTGTACTCACAACGACCGCATTTTTGGACGGCCCCTGAGGCATTGTGCTGCCCTAGCAAACCACCCACCCTGTCACGCTTAGAAAAGTTGGTATTTAGGTGATGTGAATATGTGAAATATATACTGATTTCGTATTTCAACTCCTCGGGAAACGAGTGAGTGCCCTCCCTTGTGTCTTATGGAATGCCCGTGGGGAAATTTCCGTAATAAGAACAACTGCGACGTCTGAGAATGTCTACCACGTAATGGAATATCGCATTTCACCTGACATGTCATTCATCACGAAGGTACTCTTTTTGCCGGATTCTTGGAGTTCTATTCATTGGTGGGAGGCTTCGTGCCATTGCGCTGCGCTAGCGCGCTAACCGACTGAGCCACGGAGGCCTCGAAATTCTATTACTTTCAGCTCTAAAAGTAATAATTCAGGACCATTATTTGCCTTTATATATGCAGTTTTTGATCATGCAACTTTTCTCGACTGTTCCTCATATTTTCATTATATATATGCAAACATGATATAAGGAAATCGTACTCTTTACCGTCTTGCTTGGAGTACGGATGTGGGTTTCCATCGGGCCCTGCCCGGTTTCCTCCCGCCATGATGCTGGTCGCCGCAGTGTAAGTGGAACATTCTTGAGTACAGCATAAAACACCAATCAACTCAAATCAGTTGTTATATGTCTGTTTCTAGTTCATCAGAAGCCGCCAACATAGGTTCAAATATGAGCTTGAGGACTTATTTAATATGAAATGTGAAATGACCTGCAAAGAAGTGTGGATAAAAAAAGGCTTCTTTCATCTGTATTTTGCCACGTTGTGAAAAAAAACCCCAAAAAAACAACATCACAGCATTGCACATCTTTCAGACATTTGCTACCCATCAGTGCCTAGCTCTTCTAGGTTCGGTAGATATACTGAATATGAAAAACGGCAAAACAGGTCGTTTTTTCTGCTGTCCTGTAAAAGAATATTTCATAGCCATTGAGTTCGGTACCATTTTTTTTTCTGGCTCTACTGCGTGGCGCTGACAACACATTGTTGAGGTGCGTGCGGTACGGATTTGATATGCCACACGCTAATAAACAAAGACCGAGCCTATGGTAATAATATCACACTGATGTTTGTGTGATTCGATTTATTCACACATGACACTGGCCTAAACTGTAGTGGAGCCAAAAAAAAAAAAAAAAAAAAAAAAAAAAAAGAGCATGTGGTACCGTATACTGACATGACATTGGTACCAGAGGTGTTCGTGTTCATAGGGATGTATGCTTGGAGTTTTGCGTCGTACTTAACGATTTTTCAATCATACGACGACCAGAAGCCCTTACAATAAATTTACTGTGCCTTTTTGTGGCAGGGTGAGTCCATGTCGCCAAAGTGCTGCCCTCACTGGAACATCATGCCGAAGATAGCAGACATGATAAACCAACCAATCGGATTATACTGACCCCCGGTTGACCAGCCCTGTTTCCTTGCTCTTATCACTCAGTGTTAACCGCCTAGGGAGGCAGCAGCAACAAGTACCACAAGTCTTTGGTATGATTCGACCTTGGGTCACCAGGCCACCGAGGCGATCGCTCTCTGTAGCTGTGTTATAATTCAAAATATACCTGAACAAAACACGGTCTATTTTGTAAGTGTGCATTTACAGTTTCTATTGTTTTTATTTTTTTTTTCAGCTTCGACAAATTACCTGTAGGTGGACCAGAATGCCATCCAGTCGTATAAGGTAAGTGATCACGTGACGTCCTTAACAAAAACATGGTGCCCTTTTAACAAGAACAAATCTGATTTGTCGGCGTCGTTCGTTCAAATATTAATATTATGGATAATATAATGGACGCGTCTTTAACAGCCAAGAAGCACATGTAAACTGAAGACGCAGTATACGTTCGTGCATGTCATTTCTTTTGTAATTAAAAGATAAGATACCAACATCTGGACATTTTATTCCAGCGAGACTATGCTTTGATCAATTCTTGAATACAAATAAAAAAAGATTACTATGAGAAAGAATGTTTATACTCGGTGCTTTAAACGTAAGATGTATTTTAGTATTTGGAAGGCCGGTGGTTTTCTGCTCGCACTTACACACACATAAAGCAAGGACGTTTACATATAATTGAAGATTTCCTGTCTAATTAATTCTGGCTTTGAGCACGCATCTTGTGTAACTTAACAATTGAAGGAAAGGCAACTTAACCAATAGGCCTAAACCACGGCCCGCTCCCAAGGTCATCTTTGACATTACGGAGAATGGACAGATCCATCACATCGGATGTCCCATCACTCCTCGTGACAACGTTATTTTTCATTCCATTCCCAGTGAAAGCAAATAGCCGAGTTTCGAGATCGAACTCTTTTATCGTTAAAGGCAAGAAAAGCCCCATTTTACCATGTGACCCGTCAAAAACGTTAGGTAACTATGTCAAATTTTATTTACTATAATATGGGCGTTAGAGAAAAGTTTCAAAAAGAGTTATTTAGACTAGACGTACGATAGGGAAACTTGAGGAGCTGGAAGTTTTTTAATTTCAAAAGCCCCCGATTGTACCTCCCTATCATGGCAAGACAGGCGATCGGTAAATTAAACTGGACAAAGTTGGACAAAAGTCACATGACAAGGTTGAACTCTTTTTACCCTCTACGGTAAAAGAGTTCGAACTCGAAACTCCCCTATTGTGTCATCCTGACGTCATAGAAAGACTGAACAGTACCAACCATTGTGTTAGACATCCGATTAACATCCTTGCAACATTACCGATTATGATTGGTCAAACGCTTGTTCTTGATTGACAGTTCGTATAGGTCTGTAATCAGGAAGCCGAGAGTCTTTCACGTACACATTTGTGCCTTTTTTGTTCCTAACCGAAGGTACTTGTTCTTGAACACATGAGAGTTACCAGAATTACACTGATAATGAAGAAGAAATCCAAATGAACAACCTGCCCTTTACAAGATGACGTGTCACAATTCTTTTTAAATTCATTTCTCCGTGAAACATATGACAGTCGGCTCTGTCAAAAACAGAACATTTTTCTATTTTATTGTCGTTTAGTAGTGTTCTCCAGATTTTTTATTTACATCTGAGCAGCCATTTTATGGGCTGAGAAAACCGCAGGTCACGGCGTAAACCAGCGGTCTTTGGCAAGTTACTGACAAACGTTGCCACATCAGGCGTAGACATATGCTCGCCATACTGGAAAGTATTAAGACGAATGGTCCTCACTGAAAATTAAACTTGGAAAATTAGAAAATCGCCAACGCAATCCACTTACACATCGACCCACCAACACATACTTTTATATCTGTTGCTATTGTCATGCCTCCTAAAGTGAATATAACGCCAAAAATAAGGTATCCCTGAAATCATAGGCTACACAGAACTCTGTCCAGAAATATTTCAAATTAAAGTTTCTTAGATTTTTTTCTTACCAAGAAATTCCATGCAATTTCCAATCAAATTCCAAGCAAATTTGCTCTAATGCAAGTTTTTGAAAAGATATTTTCCAAAAAAGTTTTTCATGTTATTTTTTAACACCTAAATTCCATTAAAACGCTTTATATAGACCCTAAAGATACTTCACCAGAGATGTGTTTACAGAAAATAACTATCGTCAAAAAATGTTATGTAGCCAAATTAGACAAATTCGTGTGAAGAAATGATGTGAAACAGTCCAAGAAGGCGGTCGATTCTTATTCCACATCAAATAAATACTTCTTACGGTGAGTGCAAATTTTGAAAACAAACAATGAAAATAGTGCAAAATTTTCCACGGCACTTTGAATGGCACTGATTTTGTCACCTCATTTATGTTCACTTGATATGAGTCGTGCCAGTGGCTACTTACCCTCTTTTCTCCTTCGGCTGTCGGAGTTATTCCAGAAAATATACCCCTACACACACTATGGCACTGTGCTTCTACATTAGGCCTAACTACGTCTGTATCAATGTACTAGTGTGCTATTCTGCAAAGGAGGCGGAAATTTACCTCATATTTTAACATCATTCTTCATTATTTATCTTGCGAATTCAATGAAGATACGTGTATCTCTGAAGTTAATTTGTCAGTCAGAAATTAAAAACGTCCTGTTGGCGGCCATGGATCCCGATGCGCAAAAGCTGAACACACGTGCATGGTGAACGGATAAGGAAGTAACATTTTAATTACAGCCCTGTATCAAGGAAGTAACTCTAAAAATATGATAATTTCTAATTTCTCCCATCATTAGCAGAAAGGTTTTAACAATTTTTGTGTTTAGTTATTAGTTTATTCGAACAGCATCAGGAAATGTACTGGAAATATAGAGGATAAGACCATATTTGTTTTTCGTTACGCATATTATAAGCCAATAGACTTATATCTTTACTCACTAAAAGGTTTGTTTGCAATAAGTAAAGCACGAGACACCTGAAAAGGTATTCCTGATACCCACAGGCACATCGTTAATCTACTACGCCACGAAGGAAAGCCTTAAATATACGTTTGACAGAGATGTGATTTTAAATTTAGAAAAGTAAGAAAATAGGTCAAACTTTGAACTGCTGTTTCAAGTGTGCACCAATTTGACAACCCATAGAAGTACACAAAAGTTGCAGTAAGCTATATATCTAGATGATGATGTAAAGAAATTAAAAACACAGCACCCTATTTCAACCATAAATTATCAGTTTTATCACGTGCCCTCATCTCTCAAGACAACGATTTATTTCACTGATGTTCAACGCAATACACGTGTTTCATTTGTATACGGAGCCAGGGAGGGATAGGTTTTCGGAGCTGAGGGAGGGATAGGTTTACGGAGCTGAGGGAGGGATAGACGGAGCTGAGGGAGGGATAGGTTTACGGAGCTGAGGGAGGGATAGACGGAGCTGAGGGAGGGATAGACGGAGCTGAGGGAGGGATAGACGGAGCTGAG